>CAUHTR010000869.1:0-75725 GCA_959609185.1 Schmidtea polychroa | reverse complement strand
ATAGAAGGTGTTTGAGAATTGAAATTTTTTAATGAAATTTTTTATGAAATATTTTTCAATGACAATTTTAGAAAAAAAAAATTTTTTTTGAAATAATTTTAGATGGAAATTATGTAAATTAAGGGATACATTTTTAAATTAAAGTAATCAATGGTCTATATTTTAAACTTCTATATTCGGTAAACAAGGACTAAATTAAGTAAATAAAGGGTTAAATTAAAGAAAATTATGATTATAATTATAATTAGATTTAAAGAATAATTACCTTTTCATTTAACACTACAATGTTAATTCTTACCATTTTAGAATAATATTTTTTATCAAAGTTCTTATCTTGATTTATTTAATTTTAATTGAATGTAATGACGAAATAGAGCGTGCTGTCTTCAATTTTAATGAATTAATTTGAAAGATTATTTAGATAAATTTTTGTGTTTAAGGTATTCATTAGTAATTTTTTTTTTAGAGTTGATGGTTTTTGTGAAATTTTATCATTTTCATGAATTTCATGTGGATAGAATGAATATTTAAAAATTTTAAGTTAGTTCTAAGATAAATTTAATTAATTTCTTGATAATTGGATGCATTTTTATTAATTAATTTCTTGATAATTTGGATGCATTTTTATTGATTGGTTTTTTAATTTTAAATAAAAATTATTTTTAATGACAGTTAGGTTAATAATCACGTGATAGGATAAATTTTGATGAGGATATTGAATAATTTTCTAAGAATTTCATGTTGATTTATTAAAAAATTTAAAGCTTTAATGATGATTTTAATTGAATTTCTTGATAATTTGTTAAATTTTAAATAAAAATTAATTTTTTTTTAATGACTGTTATGTTAATAATTAAGTAATTGGTTTAATTTTAGATGACTTTGTAATGTATTTGACTTTATAATTTTTTCAATAATTTTCTAAGAATATTTACACATTGATGCACTTTAAAAAACATAAGCTAAGAAACCAGTTAACTTTATCAAGGACTTTAAATTTACTTGATAATTATTGTAGGATATACAGAAATTTGTGATTAAGTTTGCTTTTATGAACAATCAATATATATCATCTCTAGTTAGGTATTTGATAGGTGAAATATTTGTAGTAAATAATAAGTTTATTATGTCTTTGTTACATAACTCGACTTTAACGCCAAAATGTGTTTTTAAAATAAATTTTAATTTTAAAATACCGCAACGTAATATATTTTTTCCCTACCCTTCCTTGATTTTGATTGGTTAGAATTTGTTCCTATAAACAATAATAATCTATAAACAATAATCAATCATTAGTCACATTTAACAAATAATTAACCTTTAAAAATGAATTCTTTAATAGAAAACGTTATGAAAGTTCGAGAAAAAATTCAGGAATTTGGTAAATTTTAATTTATTTATTAATTAATTTATTAATTAATTTATTAATTAATTTAGATAATATTAATGAAGACAATTTAAAATCGAAGATTAAAGGAAATTTGAAAAGAAAAAGTAAACATAATTTTTAATTTATTGATTTAATTAATTAATAATTTAGGTAATACGAATAAAGAGAAAAATTATGTCAATGTGTCAATAAATCGAAATGAAAATTTACAATGTAAGTATTGATTACTTTTTTATATAATTTAAAGGAAATTTAATATAATTTTTTTATTTAATTAAATGTTAATATTTTTAATTTAGTAAATTTTTATTTTTTAGTAAATAAAATTTGTAAATTTTTGCGTAAACATTTATTAAAATATTTCATTTAAATTATATATATATATTTTTTTATTAAATTTTTATTTTATAGGTATACTTTATCCAAATTATTGTTCATCGAAAGAACATGATAATAATTGCCATTCTATAATGGAGAATTATTACACGAAAAAATATTATAATAAAACATATTTTATATGTCCCGTATGTAAGACTAGTGACCCCGTAACATATAGCGTTTTTTATAATAAACATAAACATCATTTAGATAGGTTTAATTTTTAAAAAGATAGTGTTTTTAAAAGACCCTCAACTATAGAAAAAAATAATACAAATAAAAAAATTAAATTAGATACTTCTTCTTTTGAATCCTAGGTCGGATTAGAGGTTGAATCCCAGGCTGGATTGTCTTTTGTTGAATCCAATGATGGATTGGTTGTTGAATCCCAGGACGGATTGTCTTTTGTTGAATCCCAGGTCGGATTGCCTTTTGTTGAATCCCAGGTCGGATTGTCTTTTGTTGAATCCCAGGTCGGATTATTCAATTCCTTTGATTCTTGGGATGGATTAAATATAATACAAATAGGGGGGTAATGTTCCCATAATACAAAAAGATCTAAGGGGTACACATCAAATTTTAAGTTTAAATACTAGCGACTTAAATATAAAGGAAATAATATTTCCTGAACAATTAATTATAAAATTGAGAGATATTATTAACGAATTAGGCTCCGTCAAAATTCAATTCGGAATAACAATCGAATTTGAAAAAGACGGGGAAATAAAGGTTAATAATATCTCCAATTACGCAAAACCTTTAACTTCAACATTTTTTGACGAAGGTATTAGGGAACTAAATGAGAAAATAACTAATATTACAGAGTTAGGTAGTAGCTGGATCATTAAAAAAATAACAGAAATTCACTTCACCACAACAAAAATAAGTAGGTTAAGTAGATTAAGTGGTAGGAGTTTCATTGAACTACCTACTTGTCTAAAAAATAAATATTGTTTAATTAATATAAAAAACACCGATGATTCATGTTTTTTATATAGCATTTTAGCTATTTTAAAATATGATGAGGTTGTTAGACAATATAGAAATAGGACATCCAGTTATAATTTATCCGACTTAGTATACAACCCGTTAGATTTACCCATGAAATTAAAAGACATTAGAAAATTTGAGGCCAAAAATCCCGGCTTAATAATTAACGTTTTTTCTTATGACAATAGCAAACAATTAACAGATAATTACGTTTTAAAACATCCACATTTAGACATTATACATCGTTCCAAAGTTTTAAATGGAACTGTAATTAATTTACTACTATTAAATAAAGGAAACAATTTCCATTACGTTGCTATAAGTAATTTAAATAGGTTATTGAATTGTGGTATCAACACTACTTGTCCTACACGCATACAATCATTATGGTGCCATCGGTGTTTGAATGGGTTTAGGTATAAACACGCACTGGAAAAACATGAAATATTATGTAAACGTAATCAATTAGGAACAACTCTTTACACTTTCCCTCAAAATAAATTATTGCAGTTTACTGACTGGTCGAAAACAGTAACTCCTCCTTTTGTAGTTTATGCCGATTTTGAGGCTATTTTACCTTCTGATAATCTTCATTTCCAACGACACATGCCAATATCTGCTGGTCTTTTACTTGTAAATAACTTTGACGGATCTAAATCATATCAACAATTCATAGGTTTAGATTGCGTCGAGAGTTTTTTAAGTGCTATAGAGGATATAGCATTAAATAAGGTTCTTCCTTTTTATTATAAAATTGGTAGGAAACCTGTGATTAAATTAACGAAAATTGAACAACGTCAATTTGTTAGTGCTTCTGTTTGTTATCTTTGTTTGAAATCTATCGTCGATCCTGTTAGAGATCACGATCATTTTACGGGGAAATACTTGGGTGCAGCTTGTAGTACATGTAACATAAATAGGAAAATAAATAAAATTTTACCTATCGTATTTCATAACTTGAAGGGATCCGATATGCATCATATACTTAAATACGGATTAAATAAATTTAAAAATTGGACTTTAGGTTGCATCCCAATAACGACTGAAAAATTTATTTCTTTGATTGCTCATTTAGGCAAAATTAGCTTAAGATTCATTGATTCTTATCAATTTGTCAATGATTCTTTAGCTAAAGCAGTCAAAACTTTGAATTCTTTGCCTTTTACTAATTCTGCTTTTACTGGTACTATAGTTTCTGAAAAAGGAATCTTCCCTTATAATTTCGCCACTTCTTTAGATATTCTCCAAACTACTTATGAATTACCACCAATCTGGGGGGGGGGTGTCACTGAGCTTGAGTATGAAAAAGCTCAGGAGATTTGGGTAGAAACTAATTGCGTAAATTTATTAGATTATATGATGATCTACTTAAAACTTGATTGTTTTCTTTTGGCTGATTTCTTTCATCAGTTTCGGTTGAAATCCATTGCTCACAATAGATTGGAACCATTGAATTATTTCGGAATTCCAGGTATGTCTTGGTCTTCTGCATTAATGTCTTTAAATGAACCAATTGAGCTCATAACTGAAAACGAAATGTTTAGCTTTTATGAGGGTGGAATAAGAGGCGGTCTTACTTTTGTGAATAAGCATTACGTAAAAACCGACGAGAACACCGAGTTACTTTATATAGATATTAATAATCTTTATGGTTGGGCTTTAAGTCAATCATTACCTTGTGGCGAATTTAGTTGGGTTCTTGATGGATTTGATTTAATAATGGATGAATGTAGGAATTTAAATCTTGAATCTTTGTCTTATGGATACACTCTTGAAGTTGATATTGTAATTCCTTCTGAGCTTCATGATAAGTTGGATGATTTCCCTGTAGCTGCTGAAAAAATGAAACCTGCTGGGTCTAAGGTTGAAAAATTATTATTAACTCATCTTCCAAAATCTAATTATGTGATTCATTGGAGATTATTAAAATTATATTTGGAACTTGGTGTTAAAGTAACACGTGTAAATAAGGGGTAAGATTTAAGCAATCTCCAATTTTTAAAAAATATATAGATACAAATACAGAATTAAGGTCAAAAAGCATAAATAACTTAGATAAAAATTATTATAAATTGCTAAATAACAGTTTATACGGCAAAACAGTTGAAAATTTAAAGAGAAGAATGAATCTTCGTCTTTGTACAACAGCCGATAAATTAGTTAAATATTCTTCAAAGCCGACTTTTAAAAAATCTATTAAAATAGACGATAATTTAATCGCGGCATTATTGAATTCAGATTCTATATGTTTAGATAGACCAAGTTACATTGGTCAATCTGTACTTGATCTATCTAAACTTAGAATGTATGAATTGCAATATAAGGATCTGGAATCATTTCGCAATGAGTTTAATTGTAAAATTAATATCGTTGCAGGTGATACAGATTCTTTTTTCCTCGAAGTCATTAACTGTAAACTTGAGGTTCTTTTACCTGCAATGATTCGAGATAATTTATTAGATACTTCCAATTACAATAGTTGTCATTCCTTATATAGTAAGAACCTTGATTCAGTCATTGGAAAGTTCAAAGACGAGAATAAAGGTCTTAAATATAAGGAATGGGTTTTTCTTAGACCTAAATGTTATAGCTTGTTGGGTGATGAGGAAACAAAAAAGGCTAAAGGTGTAACATTGAAAGGTAGTGACATAAAACATCAGTCATACCTGGATTGTTATAACACTAACCAGATTTTTTCGGTTCCTCAGACTAAAATAACAAGCAAAAATCATCAAATTTTTACAATTAAAAACACAAAAATAGCACTTACTAACAAAGATGACAAAAGGGTTTGGGTGGGGAAAAATACTAGTCTTGCATATGGGCATGAAAGATTAAGTGAATTAAATATTGGAGAAAATGTTGCAGAAAATGAGGAAAAATTAAATGAAGATTTTGGAGAAGATGAGGAAGAATTAAATGAAGATTTTGGAGAAGATGAGGAAGAATTAAATGAAGATTTTGGAGAAGATGAGGAAGAATTTTATTGAATAAATTTTATATCTTTACATTTGTTATTTGGTAAATTTTTATGTGTATAGTTCATTTTTATGTATTTGGTCGATATATTATTACTATTATTATTATTATTATTATTATTATTATTATTATTATTATTATTATTATTATTATTATTATTATTATTATTATTATTATTATTATTATTTCATTAAAAATTTCCATCTAAAATTACCATTGAAAAATTTCCATTAAAAATTATCATTGAAAAAAATATTTCATAAAAATTTTCATTAAAAATTATCTTAAAAATATTTCATAAAAATTTCCATTAAAAATTACTTAAAAAATTATTTCATAAAAATTTTCATTAAAAAATTTCAATTCTCAAACACCTTCTATTATTTCAACTTTTTGTTAATAAATTTAAAAATCTTACTTTAATTTACTTTAATTTACTTATTTAAAATTTTTTACCATTGATTACTTAATTTAAAAATTATTACTTTAATTTACTTATTTAAAATTTTTTACCATTGATTACTTAATTTAAAAATTTGGACCATTATTTACTGTAATTTAATATTTTAGAACCAAAATTTACCTTAATTTAATTTTTAGACCCATTATTTACTGTAATTCAAAAATTTTGACTATAATTTACTTTAATTTAATTTTTAGAACCATTATTTACTGTAATTTAATGTTTTAGAACCATTATTTACTGTAATTGAAAAATTTGAATCATTATTTACTGTAATTTAATTTTTTAGAACCATAATTTACTTTAATTGAAAAATTTGGACCATAATTTACTGTAATTCTAAATTTTTGACCATAATTTACTGTAATTTAATTTTTAGGACCATAATTTACTGTATTTGAAAAATTTGGACCATAATTTACTGTAATTTAATTTTTTAGGACCATTATTTACTGTAATTGAAAAATTTACCACGTTTTTTAGTGTAGACCACCTTTTTCTCAGGACCAAGGAGACTCACCTCACTATAGTCTGAAAAATCCTTGGCTTTTTAGTGTAGACCACCTATTTGTATTGAAAATATCCTGAGACCTTAAATTACCATGCTTTTTTTACTGGTAGTCGGATTTTTGTATAGAAAATCCTAGGACCATCGAGACCCCCTCACTATAGTCTGAAAAATTGCGTAATCAAAAGTTGCAGCAGAACCCCCCCCCCCCCCCCCGGGGGGTCATTGCTGCAGCGGGCTCCTAACTACCTACTGCGGTTTATTTGCTGAATGGTTGTTGAAATTTGTAAATGGAAAAATGAAACAAGACCAATTAGTATTGATTACTAAATGTATATAACTGATAATTTTATTTTTCTGACTTCCGTGCAACACCGGCTATTTCAGTTAGTGCAATTGTAAATTTGAATAGTAAGAAATCAATTAAATTGTAAATCAAAAATGATTCAAATAAATGAGTATTGTGGCGAAAAGTGGAATAGTTATAGCTTTTGCCTACCGACAGCACTCATTAAGTTCTCCTATATTTTCCAAGTCCGTTCATTTGGTTGTTCTTTCGCTAGATTGTAGAAAGAGACAGTAAGAACTTAATGAAGAACTTTATTATTATATTCTATGAATATTGGGATGTAAATTTTTTTAGTGTTACCAAAAAATATGAATAATTAAAAAAATTATCACATGTCATGCACGAAAAACGACTCTAGCTAGCCTATCTTATCTTTACCATTACTGGTTAGACTGGTCCATTAGCGTGCATTAGGTGTGTATTTTGTAAAATCGCTACCCTGACATTATTATGCAAATCGCAGTGGTCATATTGTTCTCATCTGCCTTTGGTAAAAAACAACAAATCATTGAAAATAAAATGTTTAAATCTTTCATTTTTTAATTAATAATTCACATTTTAATCATTTTTAATTTTTAAGGGTTTGAATTCGCGTACCTTGTTGCGGCCCTGGTTAGTTCATCTTAATATTAGCAGACTCATCTTAGACAGTCAAAATGATATTTAGGAAAAATATAAAATATAATAAGTGATTATTAACTGAAGTTAGAAAATGTCAATGTAGGGTCAAGAATGGATAAATGCTTTACGGTTCCAAAAAACGTAACAGAAAAGAAATTGTGTCTCACGTCTCATTTTACCTTGACAGAAAAGTCTTTATGTCTCAGATTGACAATAAACTGTTCAGTGATTGAAACCAATCGGTGGATAAATATGAGTAGGTAAAGTGGTAATATTCTTTCTTAAAATGGTTTCTTCAAACTTCATTCAAAACATTTTGTTAACTATTGCAATTCCGGTGAGAGGAAATTCGTAATCCATTCAAATCCATCCAAAACTTTCGTGTAATAATAATAAAAATAATATAAAAGCTTTGAAATTCCTGTCCAAGATGTTGCAAGATAGATTTCTTCGATTTGCCTTTCCAAAATATCATCATAAGAAAAGAAAATTGTGAGTGTACGTCTTACAAAATCTTTTTTCGAGCAAAGTCATACTGAGTTGATTTATTTTATCAAATTGAAATTCTTTATGAAATATTTCAATTTGTCGATTTAAACAAATATTTTACCGAATCTAATTAATTTTTTACTTTTATCAATAATCATTTTATTTTCTAAAGCTTTCTAGAATTTTCTTAAATTTAATTCTTGGATATTTTGCATCTGTCGGTATTTTCAGTTTGTTTAAATCGGACTCTTATATTTACCATTTTTTGTTATTTAAACAAAGATTTGAAGCAAATGCAATTTTCAAATGAAACATGCCAATGGTAATGTTAACAAACAAGATTTTCGATTTCAAACTTTTCAAATTTATAGTTCTTATTCTAAACACGTTCATAACTCATTTTGAGAGTCTTTTGATGAGTATCTTTCAGGACCTTTTCCATAAAAAAATTCCTTTCTTTGCTTCCTTATTCCATTTCCATAGAAGGTTAAATAAATTTGTATTGTCTTATAAACCTTGACAATGATAATTCAATGATTTTCATATAATATTTAAGTTAATATTTACTTTTTACATAAGGTATTGGTATATGTTCAGAATGCAACCAATGTCCCGCGCTGAAAAAGAAAACGTGAATTTAAACTAATAAAAATCATTCCATTACAGACTTCGAAAACAAAAACAAAAGAATAAAAGCATTTTTGCTAACTTTTACTATGGCAACTTTGATCATCAAGGCAATTAGTTTCATCTTTTCTATTCATCCGAAATCCACAAAACAATTTACGTAATACAAATTAATAAAGCACCACTAATAAATGTAATATTTTGTTTTTTCAATTAGTATTTCAGGAGAATAATAACCATGACAACGAAGCTGCATTGTGTTCAAATAGTAAATATATTAATATTATTTTCTAAAATCAAAGCAACATTGTAGAAGATTTATATTTTCCTAAACAAAACAGAAATTGTTGTTTAAAGCTGCCGTTTTGCTCATGGACCACAAGAGGTAGAAAATTTGTTGAAAATTATTGAATAATAATAATAATAATTTTTTTAAGTGATTCCGATGGTTAATTTATTATTATTATTATTATTATTATTATTATTATTATTATTATTATTATTATTATTATTATTATTTTATTATTAATTATTATTATTATTATTATTATTATTATTATTATTATTATTATTATTATTATTATTATTATTATTATTATTATTATTATTATTATTATTATTATTATTATTATTATTATTATTATTATTATTATTATTATTATTATTATTATTATTATTATTATTATTATTATTATTATTATTATTATTATTATTATTATTATTATTATTTTATTATTAATATTATTATTATTATTATTATTATTATTACAGGAACAATTTTCTATGAGAGATATTTTAGATATTTTAACTAAAATTCAAGTTAGTCTGAGGGAGAAGTGTTCTAAATTTTTTACCTTTTTGTCCAAAATTTGAGACAAAATTGATTTTGCACATGAAAATGCAAGATGTGCTTGGGAATATTATAGAATTGGAAATGAAACTGGGATCCCGCTGTGTGTAGGACATGATTATGTAATCTATATGATTTCTATCAAATTATGTGCTTCAGGTGATTAAATCAAAATCCTATTAGTGTGTTTAATAGGACACCGATACGACTGCCTGCGTAATCATAAAAACACTATAAATTCTCGAACCTCTGTTTATTCTTCAGTTCGTTGTTTTTGGTTTATTTTTAATTCTAAAAGACAAATTAAACAAATTTTGAAATGGATGCCTTAAAGAAAAAAATGCTTGCTATGAAATTGGAGAAAGAAAACGCAGATGAAAAGTATAATTGTAATTCTAGAAAGAATTTCACTTTTATTGAACATATAGGTCTTTGTTTCTCCAAAAGAAATTGAAGGAAAAGGAGGCTGAAAAACTTAATCAGGAAGAAGATTTGAATGAGTTGCTGAAAGAATTACAAATTAAACAACAAGAATGCGATAAGGTCCAACTTGTTCTATCTGAGGTCAATTCCAAGTGCGAAGAAACTGAAAAGCGTGCTACTGATGTAATTATTCAGATTTCAATAATATTACTGATGTTTTCATAGGCTGAATCTGAAGTAGCCGCTTTAGCTAGGCGCATGGTACTTCTTCAGGCCGATATCGAGCAAACAGAAAATAGATTCATGGAAGCATCGGAAAAACTGGAAATTGCTAGCAAGTTAGCGGATGTAAATGAAAAGTAATTGAAAATAATTTATTCAGTTGGAAAGTTTTAATAAATGTTTTCAGAGCACGTAAAGAAATTGAGGTGAAATCATGTTTGGAAGATGAAAAATTGAATCATTTAGAACAACAAGTTAAAGAAGCAAAATATATTGCCGAAGATGCAGATAGGAAATACGAAGAAGTACGGAGAAATGCAAATAGAAATTCTCTAAATTTTTAATGACTATTATTTCTAGGCAGCAAGGAAATTAGCAATTTCAGCGGTTGATTTGGAACGAACAGAAACAAGATTGGAAAGTTGCGAATTGTAAGATGAGATCGTTTTACAGAAAACCTTAACCATTTGTTATAAATTTTAGGAAAACTGCTGAACTTGAAGAGGAATTGGCAATTATGGGAAGAAACATGAAGGCTTTAGAAATCTCTGAGCAGGAGGTGAGACTTTGATAGGTTATCATAATTTTGACATTATAACTAGGCAATGCGAAGAGAGGAAAGTTACGAAGATACTATTCGGGATATTACCGAACGCTTGAAGACTGTAATACTTTAGTTATTTTATTAATACGGTATTAATAAATTTTAATCTCAGTCCGAGCAAAGAGCAGCTGAGGCTGAGCGTCAAGTCGCCAAATTAGAGTCCGAAGTAGACCGTCTCGAAGGTTATTAAATTAAATGAAGGAAAATGTATTATAATTTTATTTAGATGACTTGCTATGTGAAATGGAAAGATACAAAGGACTAAGTGGAGAATTGGACTATGCTTTCGCTGAACTGACAAATTGCTAGAAATATCTATAAATTCTTTTTGTTTATGATAATTGATAACTAATAAATAAATTTATTATTTTCATGACTTTATTATTTATCTTTTCATCACAAAAATCAGCTTTTTATAGCCTGGGCAAATTACCAATCACCAAAAAATGGAGTTCTTTTAGCAATAAATGCAGGATGCCTGAAATAAAAATTAATAAAATATTAATAAAAATGAATTAAGATCAATTAAAAATTATTCTACTGGCAAGACTCAATTGAACGAATATTTCATTTGTTGAAATAATCTAATTTTTTGTTTAAATTTTTTCTGATAGATATAAAGATGAAAATGAAATAGGATCATTTCATATATATTTCTCCTATATACAATATTGTCAGTTATCAAGAGAATTAATTTTGGTATAGGATTTATGAAATTAAATCTAATGGAATTAAATTTTTAATATTTTATAATAATAATAATAATAATAATAATAATAATAATAATTATTATTATTATTATTATTATTATTATTATTATTATTATTATTATTATTATTATTATTATTATTATTATTATATAAACATTACAAGCTTTATTTGTAAATCCTGTGCAAATCCCAATAGTAGACTGCTTTCGAGCTTTTGGCTCTCATCAGTACTATGCAGGAGACGCGAGGATTTCTCTTCGTGCCTGCTACACGGGAAATCACATCACTTGCAAATTAGCTAAATCACAGAAAAAATATTTGCAAACTTGTAAGCATGGCGTATGAAAAATCATATCTTATAGTCGAAATCTTTTCATTAAATACATTATTTGCAGAAAAAGGCTTAAATTATCACTTTATTGTTTTAAATAATAAAAGCTGCTACCAAGAAATCATCACTTTATATTATTATTAGTAGTATTATTAAATTTACTTAACAGAATATGTTTTTGTATGAAGTGTATGTGGAGGAAATTTGGGTACTTGTGCACTTTAATCCCCCCCATTTATTATTTAATTAAATAATATTTAAATACATAATACTATTATTATTATTATTATTATTATTATTATTATTATTATTATTATTATATATACTCCGACAAAATATTCTGTCCCCCTATGGGTATTGCTCACAAGGATACTGGTCACACTCAACAACTCACAAGAGTATTATTATTATTATTATTATTATTATTATTAAAATACCATTTCTGTACCGCACATACATATCTTATTATTTTATTATATAATAATATTATGTATTTAAATATTATTTAATGATTATTATTTATTTAAATATTATAAATAATAAATGGGGGGCTTAAAGTGCATAAGTGCCGAAATTTGTTGATCCCAACCGAATCACCTATAAAATCTGTCTTGAGGCAGCTGGGGTAATTATATGTATGCTTGTGGTTGTATTAGCGTGTAATAATAATAACAACAATAATAATTTATCGTTTATTGATTTTGTCTTGTTCCTTTTGTGTAAAGGGAAGGAACAACAATAAAAATGAACAAGAATTGAATGTTGCTTAATCATATATTTTATTATTATTATTATTATTATTATTTTTTTTATTAATTATTATTATTAATTATTATTATTGTTATTGTTATTATTATTATTATTATTATTATTATTATTATTATTATTATTATTATTATTATTATTATTATTATTTTTATTATTATTATTATTATTATTATTATTATTATTATTATTATTATTATTATTATTAATTATTATTATTGTTATTGTTATTATTATTATTATTATTATTATTATTATTATTATTATTATTATTATTATTATTATTATTTTTATTATTATTATTATTATTATTATTATTATTATTATTATTATTATTATTAATTATTATTATTGTTATTGTTATTTATTTGTAATAATGAAGTTAAATCTATTTTATTGTACCAATATTTCTAAGTGAATTTTATGAAAAATTTAGTCAAAGTGTAAAAGGATGTATGTAGTTCTTTTATATATGGAAATATGAAAAAAACAATAACTTTATTTAGTATTCTCCAGGCAATTTATAATTGTTTTAATGGAAATTCGAAAAATTGGAGGATTTATAAACCCTGTAGTTGACCTTTTCTTTTACAACATTTTAAAAACTAGATTTTTAAAAATGACATATGCGGTTCAATTTATTATTCCATATTTTGCCGGCGGTTTTAATGAATTTTATTTAAGAAAATATTTTGCACTTTACAAGTATTTCCGAAAATTATGAGGAAAAAAACTCAATAAAAAATGAAAATTTGATGAATATTTTCCTTGATATAAAATTTATTGAAATTTAATAAAATGAATCGGGAGAAATATAGTTCCAAGCGCCAAATTGTTGCAAAAAATATATGAAAATGAAGTTAATGGCGAAATTATAAAAATATTATTACCCAAGAAATGTGTTTACAAATTTATTCTGACATGATGTGTGAATCAGGAATAATTATTTATAGAAATTATATACATTTGATTCCTAAATATATTACATAATATAGCAATTTTGCATCAAATTCTTGCAGCTTGTCCATGAGTGCAGCAAAACAAGAAAGACCATTTAGTGTTCTGGAAAATATTAAAAATTCAGGATTGACTACATAAATTAGGGACATTAAACATAAATGATCAGATAGGGAGTAATTTAGATTACTCTGAAACAATAACTGGCTTTTGATAGTGCTAAAACGAGAAAGCCCCTGAAAAATAATGCTTAATTGAAGAAATATGAAACGTTATTGAACAAGCTTCAGTATTTTATATTTTCTTCGCCAACCTCTGAGAGCCTCAAAAATTTTGGTCACCTTGAGTGTCGAATTTTCTCTACCAAATACAATGCAGTATACCCCATTGAAAGGTATGTAATTCAAACTCATGTATTACCTTCTATTTGTATTTTATACATTGCTTTCATTTATTAAGTCACCCTATATATCGATGAACGATTACTATAAGGAGCATATAGGATATTGATGGAACTAAGATAAAATATTACTGCGGGTCCTCGGTGATCCTTGTGATAGTCCATATGTTAATAAAATTTGTCCAGCTAGGCCTGCTAAATAAAATATATAACAAATGAATTTTAATTAATAATTCATCTCATACATTTCTCTGATTATATTTTTGTTCCATAACATGACATTGTATTATACAAACATATATTATTATAAAAAAATCAAATCGGTAGCATTTATCGTTTGACCATAAACATGAAAAATTTACAGCAGCTATAAACGGGGAGGGAGCCCAAGTTTTCAATTTTTGCAGTGACGTTGTTTAAGTTCTTCCGGATCTTACAAATAAAACCTCTGTCAATATGACAATGATAATTTCCTAATTATAATCATATTTTAATAATATTGTGAAATCGTGCTATTCAGATCAAATAAGCTGAATATTATTCATTCGTTCAACAAAATCTTCCCATTTTAATCTAATAGATTTATCTAAATCAAACTTACTCCACGCCTCTTGCATTACCGGTCTGCTGTTTTTGAGGTAGGATACGCCCAAAAGAATCTAAATTAAGGAAACCGTAGAAACTAATACATCTAATATCGTGTAAAGTCTTATTTGGAGATTATTTCTGTCTTGATTCGTCTTGTTAAACTGATGAATTTATTCATTTATTTTCATGAAATTTTCTATTATTTAAGAGTTTCACTGATTTTTAATTTTGATTTTAAATTTAATTTTACTGTGATATATATTTTTTAATATTGACGTTGAGCATTTTTTAATTTTTCTGAATTTTTCTTTTTTTATTTGACAATTTAGTTCTGATTAAATATTGTCCGACGTCGGTGTATTGCGGCATAGAAAATAAAAAAAAAAAAATAATAATAATAATAATAATAATAATAATAATAATAATAATAATAATAATAATAATAGTAATATCAGGCCTGTTGAAAAATCCCGCATGCAATTTTTTAAATCTCTTATGCGATTTTGTTGAAATCAACAGTATTAGTGTGCGTAGTGTACATATAAATCTACACTCGGTAGAAAGGATTGTTACAAGTGATTTGGATTCCAATTTTGAGAAGTTATATCAAATGAACATTTGAGATTTCACATTTCGCATTAACTATAATAATTTATTTTAACGTTTGATGTTTGTCTTTTCTTTTTAAAATCCTATTTACTATTATATTTACAAAATGCAATATAAACATAAAAATGTATCAATATTAAATATTTTGTATCGTTAAGATATAAATAAATAAATAACAAAATAAAATCTGTCATTAACAGTTTTATTTAATGATCATTAATTTAATATAATGCATCAGATTTCTTTAAAAATTAGGTGACATGTTTTACTGAGCACGAATTGTTCGCATGTTCACTCAAGTAAGACAATTTCTTGGGCAGGAAAAAAACTCCACCCAAAACATTCGCGTGTGAACAGCGTACGCGGTATAGTTCTCCGGCTTGGGAGACATTTTGAAAATTTCATTTTGGCCCGCGTTTAAAAGTATTTGCTCACCCCTGGATTATGCAGTGCTTATTACAACACTATGGAGAAGAATACCACACGTGTATACTCTTGATTTGATAAATCTCTCACAACTGACTAGTATAACAATTGGTAATTTAACTGATTGTTTTCTAGTTTGACTTGGATTAACTCGCCGAACTTTACTCTGTTATTAACTGAATAAGCTCATGGTGTTTATCCCTTTATTTCTGCTCTTCTCTTTAAGTTTCTCTGCTTCAATTCTCTTCAAATTCTCCAAATAAATGTCGTATTATCTCAATTATTTTGTTCTTTGTTGCAATATTATGTCGCAATATTTAAAGTCATCTTGTTTAGTGTGATACAATTTTTTTAGGAAATTTGATTGTTCTGGCTTTATTATGTTATGTAAACCCACATAATTAAAGTATATGAAAACCTGCAAGTTTGATTTATTAATCATAAATGTATGGGTCCTTAGATTATATCATTGTTCATTATTTATTCCAATTATAGATATGCTGTAAAATTGAGCTGTTTCATAATATTATAAGCCCACATACTTTAAGTCATAAAATATGTACCTTTGAACTTGGAATTAGAGTACCTTTCACTTTCAGCGCACAGTGGGCATTGACTTGATGTGATTTAGGATAATACTTTTATTTTATTGTTTAAAACGATATAAGCAAATTATTATTTTACTATTGCATTATTCATTCATTTTTGAAAGCGTTGATTTCTTTAACAATATGGTTGACAGCCAAGTAAAGATATTAAAACCTGGAAAGATGAAGTTTTGATACTTTTTAAGAAGGCTAAACTGAAAGAGAGGTTGGAGAAAGAACTAACGTATCCAGTGTAAATGGACTAAATAAATGTCCAAAAGGTATGGAAATAAAAATCAAGCGATCAGATTATTGGATCAAGACAAACTTATAAAGGCTTTTAGAGCCAAAGCAGATCATACAAAATAATAATAATAATAACTCTTTTTTATGAAATTTTGTGCTTCCATATTATAGTCTAATAAAACTGTATAACATTGTTGAATTATCAGATAAGAGTATATAAAATAAGGAACATATCTAATGAATGCTGCAAAATAAAACGGGTTTTCCCATGTGAAATTATGCATATTGTATTTCCTAAACATATTTTTCTTTGAATTTTCTGTTTTTCTATTATTTCAAACACTCCGGTTAGTAGTCAAGGAAACCAAATATACGTAAATGCGTACATGAATCCGGAATATAAATAGAATATCTTCATAAAATTTCATTAAAAATTATTTCACATAAATTTTGCTGAGAAAGTGAAATTTTTTTCGTAGAAGTGTTTAAGCATTTTTGTTTTAATTAATCATTAATTTATATATCATATTTTACAAATTATAATTTTCTTGAATATTGTTGGCGTGATTAAATTCCAATTTGGGATTGAAATTCAATTTCCACTATCGATTGGAATTTTTTATCAATCAAGTCGAGTGTAAATGAGAAATTCTACGAGAGAGGAATTCCTTGATCCAGTTTCTTATTCTATGGTCACTTCAGCCAACAATGCGTATTGAATTCCACTCGTCGGGATGATTTATCGATTTATTGGTGGAGATTTGTTTTAATTACTTAATAGCTTGCTCTAATTTTATGGAATTTCTCAGATAATGTCATTGGCATATTGATTCTATGGTTACCTTTCAACTGAGAAATTCTAAAAGAATACATATACATATATATACTCGTGAAATTGTTCGGCATATAATTGAAATATTTTAATTCTATCAATAGTACATACAATATTTTATATATATATATATATATATATATATATATATATATATATATATATATATATATAATATATATATATATATATATATATATATATATATATATATAATTGTTTGTATTATATGTCTGGTTTCTTGAATTAATAACATTTTTAATATTTCAAAACAAAACTAAACAAACTATATTTTCAAACACAACACAAAATCTGTCTTATTTAAACAATCTCTGTTTTTAGCTTTGAGGATATTTTCGCATACATGAATTAATAATTGAATAGGGAATATTCTTATCCAAGCATTCAATAAATATTTTATATTTTAATTTTCAATCATTCTTAAACATATTAAATTTACCGTCATATTTAATTTATTATTTTAATTTATAATTTTATTATCTATCTTTATTATATTATTTAAAAATATATAAAACTGGAAATTAAATACTAATTCTATTTAATTACTTTCACAGTTTGCACATTTGTATTTGCGTCACAAATAAATTTCTTTTAATTTCAAATAAATTTTATAATATTCAATATAAATATTTATTTGCAAGGCTTTCTCCTCATTACACAATTTTATGAGATTTATATTTCTGTTAGAAATGTCCATGGGAGTGACTCTATATCTGGGAAAATTAATTGAATATACAAAATTGTGCAAAAAATTTGTAATTTAAGGGCTTATGAAATAAATTTGAAAACTTAGTTATATTCCACATTTTAGAATTTAGGTATTATTATTATTATTTTAATTTTTATTAAAGTTACCGTTTATTTTACACTTAAATCTTGAAAAAATCATATTTAATTACAATATGCTATGAAAAATAGTATTTGTAGTGTCGTGTAATATTTTCATGGGGCTCAGGCAAATAGAAATTTAAGGGCCCTATGTATTGTTGATTTTAGAAATTTTTCAGGAAAACTCCCGCTGGAATTTTTTCGGATTCAACACATAACATTTAGAAAAACTAACGAGAAATTTTAGGTAAAGTTTCATTAAAAACAAATCAAAATTAAAAATGATATTTTTAAATAATTAAATGTAAATTACTAGAAAATTTCATATTTAGAACTCTTAATTACATTATTATGTACTTTTAATAAACTAAATAATAAATTATACTAATGTACTTAAAAACTACAGCGATTTAATATAATAAATTAAATATAATGAAAATTTTTAATTTCGATACTCATAGTTGGGAGTTTATAAAATATTGGTTTGGAGTCCATTTTGGTGACGGCCCCAAGCAATTGGTGTATTTTCACACATAATCTGAAATTTTCGGAACATAAAAAATTACAAAATATTCTATAACATTCTCGTAGAAATATATGTTTTCCAATTTAAAAAAAGCTCGAAATATATGATATGCTTATCAAGAGATGCGTCAGTTCTCATCAAGCGGAACTATTTCAATTTGGGATATATTCATCACCTTCTAATTGGTGATTTCCGATTGGTTGACTAACAAATTATCGCTAATTTACATCAATTAATTAAAAACATTTTGATAACAAAAATGTTAATATTTTGATATTGAAATATGTTTTTTTCATTCAATACAATTTTGATAAAAAAAGAATAGAAAATAAAACCATGCAACATCATTTGCAATGGTAAATGAATACTTCGAAAATGAATCTACAGTAAAAACTACTTCATCAAATGATCCATTTCGTGTAGTAGAATTCATAAAATTTTCTTCGTTTTGCATATTTGCAACATAATCTTAATCCGATCCTCATTTTTAATACAACCAACAATATATTTTATTTGTTCATCTTAATACACATTTTTTGTTTTTGCTATGGGTAAGTATTCCTAAAAAACACCATTACAAAATAATTTTCAGTATAAAACACTTGTAAATCTAATAGATAATATTAACTTGAATCACCCTTTATGTATAGCAGCGCTTCTTAACCTTTTTTGGCTTGAGTACCCTTTGGAAGTTCATTATCCTAAATTGTACCCCTTATATTAGAAAAAAAATTAAAATATTAATACTTGCGTATTTGTTATTATTTTAAACTTGTTCGAACACTAAATAAATAGCAATAATGTGTCAAGGAGTATGCCCAAAATGTGTATTGATGAAAAGTAAAACATTTATTATAGTTACATATATTTTAATAAAAAACGACATGAATATAAACTATTATATTTTGAACATCCGCCATTACTAATAGTTTTTCGCGTACCCCTAAACCATCAGACGCATACCCCCAGGGGTACGCGTACCACGTATTGGGATTCGCTGATGTAGAGAATCCAATCCGATTATCAAATAACTGGATAATCGAATATTTTTATAAGTTTTCGATTAACCGAATAATAGTCTTTTTTTAACGGTTACTTGAATCTTTTTTATAGTTGAAACAACAAAAATTTATTCAAATAAAAAAGACTTATATTTTATTATTTAACCAAGTAGGATTTTGCAATAAATGTGCTATGACAACAATGTGTAATATAGTGGTTGTCACGACAATATTCATAGATTTTTTTGATTTTATTAGCTTTATTTCATTTGTTCCCGTTTATTTAATTTAGTACTATTTTCGAGCTGTATAAATACAAAAAGTTGGTGAATTTTTACCAAATCACTCTACGTCACCACAGTGTGAGGTTGTTAAAATACTAGAAAATAAAACATGTTTGTCTCAATCCTACATTTCGTTATATTGTAAGAAACTATATTTAACAAGAAAAATATTAAGAAAAGTCTTGGATAAAGCTGTTACGGCCTTCCTCCATATAGTCCGCAGCTTAATCCAAGTAAGGAAATATTTTTGTCATTGAAAAGTCGTTACCATGACAATAGACCATTTTATAAAAAGGCCAAGGAATAAAGACTTGAGATGAATTGTGAAGATAGCGTGTCCTTTGGAAATTTTTATAGGCAAATGCTCTCGATTTAGCTTTTAATGGAAATAGTTTTTTGAATGAACAAACGATTATAAATATTATGTTTGGAAGAACAATACATTATAATTATATTACTTAAACTTGAACAAATAATATCTCATCATGCTCGAAATTAGTGATTGAATAATTTGAATTCATTATTTCAGGTCGAATTTATTTTTGCAATATGTTAATCTTTGCATTTTAAGACTAGTCTTGATAATTAGAAATACCCGAGGACTCTGGTTAGCCGATTTCTTTCTTAGTATTGCATAGACATATTTGGGGTGTCATTCCATTATTTGATAATTCTTGTTAAAACGTATTGCTGGTATATTCATCTATTAATTACCTTTTTATTTGTGATATCTTTTGGAGCCAAGCACTTATTATATATATTAATTTTTCCATTACCTAGTCAAAAGAAATCCTATTTATTTCTGAAAGGCTCTATACCAACGGTGGGCTAATGCGGCTCTTCGTTGAGTAAACTGCGGCTCATTGATAATTGAATTTTTTATAATTGAATTTGAAAATTTTACTGCTTTTTAAAATTATTTTGTAGTAGGCGGCGCTTTGTTATAACAACGAGAGAGAAGCAATGAAAATAAATTTAGTGAATTTTGATTAGTTAGTATTTTTGTTTGTACAATATTGCGGTCGTTTGTATATTTTAGTATAGTTTTCTATTCGTGTTTTTTGAAAAATTTGGTAAGAAGATTTTTTATGAGCATTTAAAATTTTAAATTAATTAAAATTAAATTTATGTCTTTTTATTATTTTGTTTAAATTTCAGTAATATAAGTTATTCAAATTTATTATTACAATGACCTCAGAAAACATCAAAAAACGAAAATACAAACAAGAAAATAGAACTTTTCAAGAAGAATGGACAGAAAAGTTTTTTTTTATTGACAATAATGGTAAATCGTTGTGTCTTATTTGTAAAGTTACAATTTCCAACTACAAAGTAACCATTTACGTCGACACTATGAAGTAAGTCATCCACACTTATCAATTCAATATCCACTCAATTCAAAATTGCGAACAGAAAAACTTAAGTCATTGCAATCAGGGCTTCAAAACCAACAAGGACTAATGTCTTCTTTTAGTCGAGAAGATGACAGTGCCAAACGAAGCTAGTTTTTGATAGCTTGGAATATAGCTCGTGCTAAACGTACATATGGAGAAGGTGAATTTATTAAGAGAAACTTGGAAGAAGTGATTAAAGTTTTGGATCCGGATAACTCAAAACTACATAATTGATCTCACGTATTCCTATGTCACGTCGTACAACTGCGCGTCGAATTGGCCAAATTAGCGAAAATGTTGAAAATAATTTGATGTGTGATTTAAAAAATTGTACAGCATTCAGTTTAGCTCTCGACGAGTCTACTGACATTCAGGATGTTCCACAATTAGCCGTTTTGTCCGCTTTGTATCTTCTGACGTAAAAGTAAAGGAAGAAATTTTAGACCTAGTAGCTCTTAAAGAACAACTCGCGGTATCGATGTCAAAACTGCGCTTGATGTAGTGATGGACAAGTTTGAATTGGCGCGTGATAAACTTGTAAGTGTTGCGACAGACGGAGCGCCTGCAATGATGGGGAAAAATCAAGGTCTCATTGGTCTTTTAAACAGAGATCCAAATATTCCTCATTTCTTATCTCTTCAATGCATAATTCATCGCGAGCATCTCATAGCGAAGTACTTTAAATACGAAAATGTGTGGAAGATTGTTTGAAGATTGTGAATTTAATTAGAACAAATGCCAAAACACATCGTCAATTTAAAAACTTTTTAGAAGAATTAAGATTAAATGATGAAACAGATGAATTTGCCCAATGATGTCTCCTTATGGTGTATTGTTAGATGGCTGTCAACTTACAATGTTTTGGACCGTTTTGTGGAACTCCTAAATCCTATCATAATATTTACCAAAGAAAAAGGAATAGCATACCCAGAATTAGAAAATGAAACTTGGCTTTCTGACTTAATGTTCCTTACAGACATTATGGAACATTTGCAAATATTAAATTTGGCTTTACAAGGAAAGAAAAGATAATTATTGATTTGTCACAAACGTTATTTAGTTTTGAAGCTAAACTTCGGCTTTTTGTGAACGATCTTAGGTCGAAAATATTTAATCATTTTCCACGAATAAAAGCTAATAAAATTGATATCACAGAAGAAAAAGTAAACGAATACAGTGAAAAATTGGAAGAATTGCAAGCGGATTTCAAATGTAGGTTTGAAGATTTGAAAAGTTTTAAATCTACATTGCATTTTTTGTGAACCCATTTATTTGTGATATTATTGAAGATGGATTTCCAATTTCTGAGTAATACTTGTTAAAAAAGCGGTTGGGGAATTGGAGTTATTAGATATGAAAGAGGACCAGGCTTTGCAAATGCACCATAAAGTTACTTCTATAATTGAATTTTGGAAACTCGTACGCAGAGGCAAAATATCCACACTTAAAACATGCTGCTTGCCGTCTAATTTCAATTTTTGGTACAACATATTGTTGTGAATCTTTGTACTCCACAATGAAGTTCGTGAAGTCGAAATATCGTTCACAGTTGACCAATCAGCATCTTACAGAATTGCTGCGAACAGCTTTAACAAAGTATACACCCAAATTTCAAAGATTTGACCAAAAGTCTTCGTTAATTCAAGAAATTTTATTACTTTTTATTAATGGATTTTTATTATATTTTATGTTTGTTACTTAAATTTTGAAATAATTGTTTTTAATAGCGTTTAAGTCTTTTTTAATCAAATTAATGAAATAAAAAAAAATATGTAGTTCACTATGGTGGCTCTTTAAAAAATAAATTTTCGGAAAATGTCTCTCATTGAACTCATGCGTGCCCACCCTTGCTCTATACCGTAACTATTATTAAAAATAAGCTAATTTTTTTTGACCAGATAAAACAAAATGAAGTTGAATTTAATGTTGTTTTCTCCTATTTTAAGATGTTCATTATTCAGAATCTCGACCACCTGGGACATTCACAACTAAATATAGAAAAAATGAAGTTGCAGAGTCAGTTTGGATTTAAAAGATACTCATGGATAACTCATGTTTGTTGTGAATCGTATTACGCCAGAATAAATCAGCTTAACGGACTTAGAATTATTTATACTGCGTTATTTCCAATTTTAACTACCGCTGAAAATTGTCATTCGAAATGGGAAAATATATAATTAAAGAAGCTGCACTAATGAAAGTCAATTAAAAATAACTTATTGACCAAAGTTTAGAATGTAATTAATTAAAGATTGTCTTACGGATAGTTCAATTCCTCATTTATACATTACTAAATTGGAATTTGAATAATATTATCGATTATTATTTGAATTAATAAAATTAATTGTAAATTGATTTTTATTGATATTATAAATACAAAAATAATCTATTTTCTAATTTTTATTTTTTGTTCCAAATTGATAGATTTTTGCCAAAAAAACTGCATACACTTAGAATACACTATAAATTATGACACAAAACGCAAAGTTGAATGAAAAACAAAGTTCAACACTAACCTTTATCAAAATAGGAAACATCTCCATGGGGATTAATTTTGTCGAAATCTAAAAAATATTTCATGTAAATTGTTGGTGTTAATCTGGGATACTGCAATCAAACAATTACATAAATCCTCACCCATGTCACACAAATTAACAGAGCCGTATAAAATCTACACATGTTCATTATATCGCAGTTCTCACCAAATTCCATATAAAACATCGAGTAACAATTCAATTTATATACAAGGATTAGCAGCCAATCGCAATAATCGCTTTGTAAGACAAAAAACTCGCTCATAAATGTGATACATTAACAAAGTGACATGGAGAGCGCATTGAGTACCAACATGAGCAAATTTCCCCAATCTCCAACTGTTGTTGTTAATATTGATAAGTATTTCCTGCAGCATTAGAAAGAACAAGAAACAAGTAATTTATTTCAATATACAACGCATTGAAATGTCACAACAGAGGACGGTGTAACATTAATCAAATCTTCTTATCTTCTTTTACAGTGTTCTCGGCATTGTTAGTGGTGTTGTTGCTAATATTCTCATTATGAATACTATTATGTACAGATATGTCATCTCCAGATTTGTTATCTGCAAATCTGTGACCGCCGCTTGCAGTTGATATTAGAGGCGCTAATTTAGGCGTTAGGAAATAAAGCAGAATTGATCCAACGTGAACAATGAAGAACATTTTGCTGAATAGAGGGGATATTTCAATTAATCGGAAAATTGATAGTGATTAAATATTAATTGGAATTATTTATTATAATAAATATAATAATGGAGCGAAATCGACATTGATTATGCATTAAGTGTGAATTGAGTGAAAATTTGGAAAGGATGCGTAAGAGGATTCAGCAGCGTGACTAAGCCGACAAGTAAAATTTATTTCTAGGTCCCCTTTGAATATTTGTAACAAATGATATACGTTAGGAAATGATTTGAGCAAGTTTAAAAAATACTAAGAAATATCGGTATAAAAATCAATATAATTTAAAATTGATTTTTTTCTATTTTTTAAATCAAGAAAATATTAAATTTTATATTTATATTGAGGATACCTAAATAATACAATAAAATAATTATTAAATGAGTAAAATTAATGACAATAAATGTGAATGATGTAGAGGACTTCCAGAAAACAAAGTTAAAAGAAAGATTGAAAAATGAGAAAGGAATGACAAAAAAATCCATTAATAAAACAGTGAATAAACGAAAATTTCTTATTTTGACAGATTGTGTCTAAGATAACAAAATGCCTACAAATGGAATGCGCAAGAATCTAGAAATGTATCGGTTGACGGACAAAATATTAGTGTTTTTCAAAGTCAGAACTATATAAAATCCAAAACAAATATAGAATATATGAAAACAAATAACATGAAGAAAATAGATTATAATTGAGTGATTTAACAGAAACTGAAATTTGACGTGTAATTGTAAAAATAGATTTTTGTTGAGAGATGTGTTCATACTTATAACATTTTTATTAGAATAGCACTCTCACGGCACTTGTAGCATGTTTTAATAGATTGATTGGTGATGGATGATTATTTTATCGATTATTGTTTTATGATGAATTTTATTGTACTTTTAAAATTTAATAATTATGAGATGTTTTTTTGAAATTTTACAATTATAACAGTTGTTAGTTGTTAAAATAAAATATTCGTTAATTTTGATTAATATTATATTATTTGATTTGTAAAGTCGATTTTCAGATAAAATTGAAATAAAAATTTCTTGTTATCGATTAAAAATGGTAAAATTTTAATTTAATATAATGAATTTCGAAAAGGATACAAATCAGCTCATTTTTAGGCTATTGTTTCAAAGCCATCAAAAATAGTAAATTATTATATCGAAGACAGCGATGTCCTATTCCACAATCAATTTACTCAAAGAAATTATTCCTTATTCCAAATCCATCGGTTACTACCTAAATTTCAATATCGGTTTGTAGTTATCAACAATTATTTCAATATTTTATGATTATAAATGTAAATATTTTGTGTTATTTGATATTATTGTTTCAAGTGATCATAAAATAGTAAAAATAATGGAATTTCTAATTACACAACTGATTTATCTTTTAAAAATCATTTTACATATATATCGAAACTCTGGAGTGGACTTACAATGCAATTGAACAGACACCATATTATGTATTGCTTTGTAACAACTCATTTATTAGGAGTTAAAAGAGATTGTTCAGAAAAATTATACAGAATACAATGTCAAGAAAAAAAATCAAAAATTATTTTATGAATAAAATGGTTTATAAATAAATGGATTTATAATTTTAAATATGTTGGGGTACAGTAGGAGCCGAGATAAATACACTCATACCTCGCTTTACGGCCTAGATACGTTCCAGGAAAGTTGGCCGCAAAGCGAAACGCCGCATAACGAATCAAATATTTTGATACAATTCCATACACTTTCACATACACAATTCACACTTTTTTTGGCCGTATAACGAAACATTTTAGGCCGTAAATCGAAAAAGTGCCGTAATTAAAGTAGGCCGTTATAGCGAAAAGCCGTATAAAGAGCAGCCGTATAGCGAGGTATGAGTGTATAATAAGTAAATCTTTTTAAAATGAAATAAAATAAATTATTAAATAGTATTTAATAATTACTATAAATAGAATTAAAATTATTAATAATTACTAAGTTTGGAACTAAAATAAAAATAGTAATTAAAAATTACTATACTTAGAAAATAATAATAATATAGTATATATACACATATACAAATAGTATTATATACATATATTAAGTAATTAAATAATTACTATAAATAAATTAGTTAAATAATATAATAGTCAAACAAAAATTTAGAGAGGGACGGTGTTAGACAAAACTATCCAAGCGATACACAAGAGTCGTTTCAACTCAGACAAATCAATAAATTACTGTGTCTATTCTATCGAGAAACTCAAACAAACGAAAATCGATCTAAGCTAATTTATAATTGTAAGATATCAGAATTTTAACTTCGTGAACGTTTTGAGCATTTATTTAACTATGACCATTTCGGGTTTATTAGTTAATTTCAAGATCTTTTGAAAGTCGGGATAATAAATAAATAAGCTAGTAAATTTTTATCTTTGATAAATTTTTGTAGCTGTCTCGTCTTGTATTAATCAAGTATCAACCAATTCTGGGTTGATATTTATCGCGTTAATATTCGGGTAATCCCTCATCTTTACTTATCACCTATATTGGGCTGTTGACGCATTTAGGGCCAGCCTTGATTCTTTGAAATAATCTTTAGGGCGGGTTTGTATAACTGTTTTCTGTCCTTAGTTTTAGCAACCAGCGTTTTATTTATAACAAGTTCTGTAAAATCATTTATTATTCCGAATAAAATATTAAAACATATTATTTATTTATTTAAATTACCTACACGCTTTAGTAAATTAATTGGAGTCAGATTTGTGAATTGTGTTAGATCGAGTACTTACCCATCGAACCTAACAAATAATGGATTTATAATTTGAATAAATGGATTTATAATTTTGAATAAGTGAATTTAAAATTTTAAATAAATTATTTATATTTTTAAATAAATGGATTTATAATTTTGGATATATAATTATGAATAAATGGATTTATATTTGAATAAATGGATTTATAACCTTGAAATAAATGAATATATAATTTTGAATAAATGGATATATTGCTATGAATAAATGAATCTATAGGTTTGTATAACTGCGGATAATTTAAAAACATTTTAAAATTTTAGTAATATGATAATAAAAATGGAAAGCAAACATCAAAATTTAACAATAATGTTAGAAATAATAATAATACTAAAAATTAATAATAATATAATAATAATAATAATAATAATAATAATAATAATAATAATATAATATAATAATAATAATATAATTAATAATAATAGCTCACCTCCATATATAGAATGTCAGTTGAACTTCTAACTGTGTAAATGGGATTGCACAATAATTTAAAAGCCAACATACCGATCAATGCTGTGAAAACTCATATGGTAGATGCAATGAAGCTTTATGAACCAATGGCCGAATGTATTTCTTCCGGCGCGACTAGGCCTCGGTGAAAAGTGCCAATGACATAAAACAAAGGTAATATCCAGGATAATATCCATGCCAAATGGATGAGCAAACAAACACTGCCAGTGTTCCATAGGCTCGTGGAATTCGGTCATAAACGCATTCTCTGAGCCAATAAATCGTGCCGACATTCCAATTGTCAATTATCGATTTTGTGCTGGTACCAAGCTGGAAATGATAAAAATAAATAATTGAAATTCAATTCGAAAATCCGGTCCATGACATCATATAATACTATCATATATTAATAATTATAATAATCCAATTACAACACAGCACAGAGACGAACTATGCAAAATCAAATGATCATATTCTTGCAATTATTATTTATTGAAAATTTTAGTCTAGGTAAGGAGTCGGCAAATTTTGACTCTTTAATTAATCAACATTTTTTTATTTAATTACCAATTCGGAATCTTGTTTACTTGATGAACAAAAGCTGAAAAAAATGAAATATTAACTTACTGCCTCATAATGATTTCCAGAATATAGAAAAATGACAAATTTATTTGCTTTATTTAAACTTTTATTCTTAACTAAATTGAGATATCTGATTCAGATTTGAACTACATGTAAATCAAAATAGAAAAGAGAATGGCAAAGAAAAAAGAAGCGCTAAGTGCTCAAACTTTCCTGATAGAAATTGTGAAAATTATGGATTGTGTAATTAAAATATTAAACCAAATAACGACAAAAATTAATTTCACACCATTACTTTATAAGTTAAAACGCCAAAGTTAATCGGATGCACTTGTAAACATTTTCTGTGTACCGACTAATTTTTAGTAATATTTTTTTTAATAATAATATTTAATAATAAAATTAATAATATTAAAAATTAAAAAAATAAAATTAATAATAATATTAAGAAAAGAATAATAAATAAAATAATTATTAATAATAAAATAAAACTAAAAATTAGAAATAATTAAAAAACAAAATTAATAATAATAATAATAATAATAATAATAAATAAGATATAAAATTAATATTAATAATAAAAAAAGAAAACAATAATAAAATTTAAAAATAATTAATAATAAATAATAATGAATACAAATACAAAATTAATAACAATAATAAATGATAAAAATTAAAAAAATAAAGGTCAAAGTAATCCGAATTTAGCCAGCTGTGATAATTTGGAAAATATAGAATATAATTAATTTTTGGTCATATTTAATCTGCATTTTATATATTATTTTTCATAAAGAAATAGGAAATTTTCGACACAACTTTTATTCAGTTTACATAACAATGACAACGCAAATTCACAATTTATACTTATTTAAACTAATAAACACATCATCGAAACCCATTTATATTATTAATAGTTAGAACTTTATTATTAATTCAATCAAAATTTAACTTACTTCAATTTTGAAAAAGTCAAAATTCTTGACCACATCATAAATGGTTTCCGCTCCTCATTGAATCCACTAAATCCAAGTCCCGAGAAAATATTCGACATCGATCCTATTAATGGAAATTTTTAATTGTTACTGATATTGATGAAAATAGTGTTTGATTCTCTTTTCATATAATAATTCAATTTTTTCGTGAATTAAGCATCTTATGGGTTAGCACGTATAACTACAAATTCTGGCATCAATAATAATAGGAAACATCTTATAAATGAATTAGCTATTTTTTAAATAATAAATATTTCAAAATTAGTATGACTTTTTTTATTTAGAATTTTTAATAGACTTTACCGAATCTTCTAGATTCTCTATATAGTATATACAATTAAATTCGTGTTTCAGCAATTCTTCTAATAGCAAAATTTACCTAATATCACGTTTTTATGAAGCACCTGCAAGGTGGCCATCTAATATACACAAATAAGTTTTCCTAATATCATGCCCTATAATAGCAAGAATCAACATGCATGTGAAAGAATTGTTAAATAGTATAATACAATTTATGACTAGAATTCCTTATACTTGTTAAATATTGTTAACACTATTCTTTGATTGTATGCTATTGATTATTATTTTATTTTGATTCTCTTATTATTAGATTTCTGTGAATTATCTGATTCATAAAATATCATATCTCCTATTTAATATCTAGCCTCTCGTAAATCTTATGGGAGATATCTTCATTTTGATAAAGTGTTTTCGTTTTTTTACATTTCTGCGATAATCATCTTGAATATTTTTATTTTAAAGTTTACTGATAATTTATAATTAATATCACTATTCGCCAATTTAAAATACATTGAACCAAGTGTTATGGACACTAATGACGGTTGGGAAAAGTGTTATAAATCAATTAGCTGATACTTTGAGAATGCAAACTTCAAAGTGTAAATTGATCTAATAGCAAATGGTTTCTGATATTTTCATTATTAATAATTTTGCATCATGGTTTAATTCATTCATTTTAAACGATCTTTGAAAAAAATGCCTATGACTTAGTTTTATTTATATTTGTTAAACTTTAAAATCACTGAATTAATTAACACTAAGGAAATGAACGAAAAATCTTTACAAAATTATAATAAATACTAAATTAATATTATTGTAATTGATTGTGATAGAATCAGAATTTACGACATGGTACTTTCTCATAAAATAGTAATGAATTTATAGAACTTTGTTCTCAACTGATGTCAAATGAAAAATAGTAAATTGCAATATTGATACTTTAAGCTTATTTTACAAATGATTGTGCAAAGTTCAACGTGAACACTCATTGTAAACTCACAATTAAGTGACAGTCAGAAACATCCATGCAGAATTTAGAGATATTCATTATGAATGTATTATAGAAGGATCAAGATCATTGGGAAATGAAATGTGACTGATTTTGTTCTGGAATCGGATTATGAGAATTCTGCACGAATTATATATCAAGTAAATGCCATTAGTGTGTAGAAGTGTATTACTAGAGACAAATTTAATAGTTCCTATGAAATTTATAAATAATTTAATGATTAGCAGATATTATTAGAATAAATTTATGCTTAATGTTTGGTTAAACAGAATATATTCGTTGTTACAGATTTGTTATAAGAAGTATCGTACTGTCTTTGTAACAGGATAAATTATAGAAAAGTGGAATTCCATAACATTAAAAGATTACCAAAATTAATTTCCTCATTACAACTTGGAATATTATTATATTTCACATTAATAAGTGAGAAAAATTAGTTCCGGAAACTAGAACTCAGGTAAATATTTAAGTTAGTTGCGCTGGTGTATTTTAAACACCAACACTGATTAATTTCCAAATATTGAAGAAAATCAAATTATTGTAGATTACATTAACTCACAATTTCAAAATTTGTATTCTTGGTTAATCAATATTTATTGATTAATAATAATGTTTATTGGCATAATAAAGATAAATGAAAAAATATTATTCCTTATTATAAAAATTAAACAATTTTATTTTATTAGTTTAAAAATACCTAGTAAAATGGACGCATAAAATCGGCTTAAGGACACCAGTTTGAGAATTCTATAGTACATCACGTATTATACGTAACGTATAGTTTTATGCTTACCATTAACTCCAGATATGTAGTTTTGGTTTTCCCCAAATACGGCACAGTTGGGTTAATTTTTAAGAGTAAGATAGGAAGCTTATCAGTAAGAAAATCAAAATGAGGAAATGAAAACATACTTAGAAATCATATATTTNAAAGGCTGCTCAGCGCAGCTGACTTTGCGCGCACTGCTGCTTATGGCTTAGAGGGAACATTGATTATGAGTGCAGTTTGAATAAGCGGTTGTATAATCTGCATTATAAGAGTAGTTTTTTGTTTATTAGTGGATTTCAAATCATGGTTAGATTGTGTTTGAATCTTGATTATGAGTAGTGGATATGTGGAGGATGTGTTTTTATTATATTGCAGCATTCGCGAGTGATGTATGGAAAACTAATGTGTGAAATGATGAGATAATTTGAATGTTTTTAAAAATAAGAATGTTAAATTTAGTATATGAAGAGTCTACACCTATATCTTTATGTATTGATATCTACATGTATTTTGCGTTAAAAAATGTTATAAAAATGTAAGCGATCAAATAAAGGATTCATATCAGATTTAGCTACTTTAAAGCCTAGAATGATGCTTCAAGTTTTTGTATGTAGATAAATCATATTCTAGAACTTTTTAATTGCGCATTTGAGACGAAACGAACTTTTCATATATGTTCCAAAACTTCACTCAAAGTTCAAAAAACTTATTCTAGTTCTTTGAAAGCCTGTTTGCCAAACGACATACCAAACCAAAGATTTAGTTTACATTTCACTGATATTACTGAGTTTTTTAAATTTAAATTTATTAAAACTGATCAAAATCTATTTAATACGTTTTGTTTGTTTTATTCTATGTTATGTTTGTCGATAATGTAAAAATATTGATTACATATTACATATTTATATATTTATATGAATATCAATTGCGAATGCGGATGTTTATCAAAAATGAAGCAATTGTTCAACATGATAAATTTAAATTTTATAATCACTTAAATCTATTTAGAAAATCTGACTTTTTAATTTCTATATCACTGAAAATCGATTTTCTATTTGTGAGGTGTTTTCAGCTGAGAATTAAATATTTCAATGATTTATTAAGATAATTTTAAATGATAAATAATAGACTATTAAAATAACTTTAAAATAGTTTTTAAATTGAAAAATAAAACAAGTTTTATAAAAGTTTTATCAGTAAATAATTTTTTAATAAATATATTTTAAATATCGAAATTTTAATAAATGGTTTTGAAAATATTTTATTCAACACTGAAAATTTGTTTGAAAATTATACAATATTTCATTAAATAAATACTTGGAATTATGACGTTAACTTTTTAACCGTATTTAAAAAATAATTTAGAAGATGTGTTCAATTTTAATTTTTATATCAAAAGTATTCCTTTTAAAACTATTATTCTATGTTAAATATCAAAACCTTTTAAAATAAATTTAACTTGTTGATTTGAATTACTGTTTAATTGTTATAAACGAATGTGTGGTAGCAATGAATTGGAGCTCTTACAAAGGCACAGTCCCCATATACAGTTATTTATTTGACTATCAAATGTTAAAAGAACAATTAAATTGATATAAAATACAGTAAACCCTCCAACTGCGCGGTTTCGCAATTGCGCGGCCAAACCTTTAATACCAAAATTTCGATCTGTGCGCTAAAAATTTCGTAGCTGCGCGGTTTTTTTTGTTTTTGTCTATTTTAACAAGAAAAATCATGTCAATTTAATTTTTTATGGTGAATCCCGTAAAACTACGAATACATATGGTAGTGAAAATAGTGATTCAAAAAGCTGGTAAGCAATCAGTGTTAACAAGCTTTTTTCAAAAAATTATACAATCACAGCCAATAGAATCAAGCTCATCAGCATGTAGCAGTGATTAATATATCGTTACTTATGTTAATTTTTATTTATGTTAAATTTTTATTAATTTTTATAATAGTAAATATTAATTATGTAAAAGCAATGAATTGAGACTGTTTTTATTAGTTTTTATGTTTATATAAATGTAAATATGTATATTAGTCGTTGAATAAAGACTTTTTATTATATTTTTTAATATTTTTGTAATATCTGGAACCTAACCCCATAATTACATATAAAATCGGGTTCACAGTGCGCGGTTTCGGTTTACGCGTTGTTTTTGTGGAACGTATCTACCGCGCAGTTGGAGGGTTTACTGTAGTAATAGAAAAAATAGTAATTGATAAAAACAAGTGTTACAAGTGCTGTTGTAACTAAATGTTGTAAAAATGATAAAGAAATTTAACTGGTCAATCACAAATGAATATAATTAAATGAATATAATTAAATGAATATAATAAAAGACTATAATTATAATGAGGCTAAAAAAATGAATAATTCCAGATCTGATATTTTATATATTTTATTATAAACTAGCTGAGGTACCCGGCTTTGCACGATTTAAAAAATAGTAAACAGATTCAAAATAATGAAATTAAGTTCAATTCATTCATTTAAAAAAAATAATTTAAAAAATACATAAAAATTTAAAATAAAAAAAGTACATGTAATTTATATATCACTTATGATAAAGCTTGTCGATAGACTATATTTTTGATTTTTCCTTCTGGTGTAAAAAAACAGCATATGACCTGTCCCGAGTCAAATGAGGGCCACATGCAAAATTTCAGCACCCTAGGTCCAACGGTGGGGAATTCTATGGGTAACAAACAAACAAACTTTCATCTTTATATATTAGATATAAAATGCAATATTTTCTGGATTTTAAAAGTTTAAAAAATCAATTTTAAATTGTATTGATTTCTGTTACAAAGAAATCTTTATATTTATTTGAACTTGCTATTTTAAAATTAATGATCAATACGGGTGGGTTCCTATGATATCCTAAAATAGAGATTATCCTAGTAGTAAACGAATTAAAAATGTTAAAGTAGGAAAAGACGCGCCACAATCAAAATTGATGAATTGAAAAAGAAGTTGAAGGTAAACTGATAAATTTACTCACCGATACTCCATGCAAAATAATATTTCTGCCGAACCAAAAACGAGACAATGGTGAGCATAATATACTTGTAAAACATTCCAGATTGAAGGTATTCATCAGCTGAAAAAAAAATCGATAAGATGTGGGAGTTGTGGGAAACAATTACTTTTGAAATAATCGGGATCGAAATGTGGTTGGACGAAAATAGTCAGCAGTCCAAACACGAGACATGATTTGACATAGAATCCGATTTCCGGCTAATAAATTATCGTTATAATTCGTGATATTGAAATTTATGTTATAAATTTTTGTTATTTTCACATATTTTATTTTCAAACTCACTCACCCAGCCGGCCAAAATCGTTGATTTGTTTTTTCTCTACAACGACAGAAAATGTAATTCCAAATTTAGCGAGAAAAAAATGTTACGAAATATTCTTTTTCTTTTTCATTGTCAAGAACTTCTTCTTGACGGCCTTCAATGAATCGCAAATAGTCGGCAAGAAATACGAACGGGCCAACCATTATACCGTGGAAATAAAACATGTAACTAAAGAATTCCAGTAGAGTTGGGTATTTCCTTAATTATTCGATTATATACTTATAATAAGAGTTTTGTTTTTTACAGAAGAGCATGTTTACGATGATAATCACGCCTTAGAGGCTCATTTTTCTTTATGCGTTGACCATCATGAAGATTGAATGCGAGAGACGACAGTTTCTGAGTTTGAATCATCAGAGGTCTGTAAAAGTTTAATAACAGAATAAGGGAATCAGATTGATCAATTTATAAAACATTTTTAACGCTTTTATGCGTTTTTATAAGATTTGAAATTCATCTGCCCAAGCTTAAAAATAAAGCAGTAGACAAGTATTATTAGCGCCAAATTTATAAAAGACCTTATACTCCGTCAAAACAGCCCATTAATATAACTTATTGCAAAAACATTGTGAAAATAGAGTGGCGAAACTACCGCCCGTTTATGTAAATAAATCTAGATATATCACATAAAAATAATTCAATTGTTGATATTGTAAAATTTTATAAAAATATATATTCAATTTTAAAGTCTACCAAGAGTATTTTTTAAATTTCTTTTTTGTTTAAAATGAAAAAGAACACTTGTATTATAATTTTAACTATTTTTATAGAACGGGGCCCGCTCTATCAGATCGCCACTGAAATTGGTATATTGATATGTAAATTAATATTTAGCTAGTGTATTCAATGTGGAGGGCTCGTGAAAAAGTAGATTTTTCAATCAAAATTATCTAAAAATATGCTAGACGAAACTGAAATTCATAGATCGTGAGGGTATCTCCCTAGCAAAGGTAATCGATAATATATATATATATTTATTTATTGATTTTTAAGTGCAAAATTTTCAAATTCAAGTATTGATTTAAATGTGTAATTATTGATTTAAAAGTGCAAATATTGATTTAAAGGTGATTTTTACTTTTCTGTTTTTTCTCCCTGTAGCGCGGGAGTTTCAGATTTTCAAAATATTATTTCGACTAAAATATAGAGGGTGACGTCACCTAAATCTTTGCTGACCAAAACATTTTTGTATCTTGTTATCATCACTTAGTTATATATTACTTAGATTGTTACTTAGTCCTATTGTGATTATTTGCTTAATCGATTAAAATTTACTCAATACTTTTAGGTTGTTTATTTCTGTTGTTCACATTCAGTTCTTGGAAGGTGGTGAAGAAAGTTAAACGTGTCAGATAAGAAGTCAACAAGTTGAATAGTATGAGAAAACAACGCAATAAAGTAAATAACTGCTGGAAAAGATGGAACAAGTAGAACATTTTAAATTGAATTCATGAAGTTTCATGTTTATTGCTTGAGTTCTGTCCAATCAACAGCAGAGATTTCCTAGAATCAAGAATCTGTGGTCTGCACTGAGAAATAACTTGAAGCAATGACTGTTTCTGGTGATTGACAGTTTAAATTGTTGGATATTGGACATTTCGCAGTCATTTCGAATGGAGTATTATTTGATAATTTGCTGCAATTTATTATGTTAAGATATTTGATAGTGGGAATCCATGGAAACGTGTTTAAATGTTATCCGGTATGAAAGGCGGGAAACAAGTTGCTTTTAGTTTTCTTTTGCAAAATATTGCATATAAAATGATTGAAAGTTTGATTGAACATTGTTAAATGATTAATTTTCTTATTTCTAGCTAGTTGCAATTGAAAAAATCGATCTAATAACTTTTTTATTTGAGTTGCTGTATCTCCCTCCGCATTGATTGGTATATAACTCATTATCTTGATATATAAACCAAATTTGATGACGATTTGATATTATCTCTCTTGGAGAGCCCCTTATATATACCTACTATTTCTTGCTTTCATCCTTTATTTAAATACAATGATTAAAAGAATTTACATTGAAAATTGCATCAATGTTTAGCATGAGGTAGGCGGGGAGCGATGGGTGTCAGCCAATGGACCATTATCAGTTATCGCGCATCTACCAACCCCTCAAAAATAGCACCACTGTTTCGATCTCGCGAAACAAGCTCCGGTGTGGTTTGTGATTAAGCTATCAGATATTGATTTTTAAGTGAAAGAAAAATCAGTGTTTAAATATCAAATCAACGTAATCTAGCAACCATTTACCTATTACTAATTCCTTACCTGAGTTTCATAGTTATCAGTAATCTGCTATTTACAAGCAGTTATTGTATCGTCCTGAAACACTTAAAATAACAAAAAATAGTGTCGATTTATTCATTTTGAGAACTTTATCGATGCTTAACAGTGACTTTCAAACAAAATTTGCACATTTATGTTGCACACATACAAATAATGTAGGACAGGTATTCGACCAATCAAATGAGAGCAATCATATTTTCACAACACAGTTCAAAACCACGTGTAAAATATTTTCTTTCGTTTAATTATTTAGAGTATTTGTACTTTTTATTTACATAACAATAGGAAAAATATAAAAATTCTCAGAATTATCAAATTATTAATTAAAGAATTGTTTCGAATATATATATATATATATATATATATATATATATATATATATATATAGTAATAAAAAAGAATGATTATTCAAACCCTGTAATATCCATAGTGTAGCCTCCGTAATCATAATACATTCTAGCTAGATGAGCAACCGATAAAAACAACAAAACGAATCCTAAAATAAAATATCTAGCAGACTTTGTCGACATTGCATTCATCATAATGTATACAGAAATTGATTGACCAAGAAGATGCCAGATTTGACTAAATAAATACTCCGTCATTTTAATATATTATAAATAATTTATTTTTCAACCTGCCGAAACAAAATATCGTTAATGAAACGCCACATACTAATTCTATTATGTGTCGACATGTAGGGCTAATTTTATCTGTATTTAAATAACGTGAAAATATAAATCCAAATCCAGATGCAACCAGTTGACAAAACATAAAATTAAACTAATACAATAAAAACGATAATAAATAGAAATAAGTGTGTCTTACTTGATCAACTGTGAGACCAACTGCATCTGAAACTGGTTGGAATATCTTAGAACCAGAATAAAAATTTGACATACTATATCAAATTTGAGACCAAACAGAAAAACTTTAATTTAAAAATGTGTATTTATGATATCAGCGAATCATTCATTTGAACAAAATTTTATATGTTTTCGCAATAAAAAAATTAAAATTTAATTTAAAATATTTGATAAACAAGCTACTATATAGATGAATTTTTTAAAAGAATGTTATTAAATAAATTTCATTCATCTATTAAAATATATTTCACATCAATCATAAAATTAAATAAAAAATAAATTTAATAAAATTTCCTAGTCGATATGAGAGTAAAAATCATTGTAATGTATTGTAATTCTTTATTTTTTTTGGTTCTGTTAATCGTTTGGTATGAATGTAAATAACAATTCTGCATGTTGCACGTGGAGAAGGTTTTTTATTTTACTTTTAAAAAAATAAACTATATAGTGATAATTTACCATAGTAAATTATCACTATAGAAAATTACAAAAATAAAATTAAAAAAAAATCGATAAAAATTTATACAACCGAAGAAGCTAAAAGCTAATTTAGAATAAAACCGTCCCTCGAAAAAAGAAACAACGAAGCTACTACGACTCATAAATTTTAATTGTCTCTACAAGGAAATTAAATACTATTCAAATTTCAGTGAATATCCTCCTGCTCCAATAGTCGCTTTCATTAGTCAAAAACATTATTGGCAACATTGAATATTAATTTCGGAATTAATCTTGGAAACGAAGTAGTAATTTCTAAAGTATTATTATTTAGTTGTTTTGTTAAATAAAAGTTTTAGTACTGTAACCATTATTGTTATATATTAATTTACTTTGATTTACATTACACAACACACACCCCGATTGTCCCGACACATTTTTTTTATCGGTGACTCTTTCGGGCTCATCTATTTTCTCTTAACATCCACGAAATTAACAAGCACTTTCATTAATATAACAATTGGTGTCAGAAGATAAAAAAACAATAACATAACACGCATTCGGCATTTGTTATTTCAATCACGAAACCTTTCAGTATAGTTATTATAGAACTATAAAGGCTAGTGACACTGTTGGCCGAACACAGTAGGCCATATCCTTCTGATAAACTATTATATTTTTTTCAACACAACAAAACAAATAAATGGCTTCAAACCAGCAAAACCCGACAAACACTACACAGATACCTAACAACTATGAAAATGCTCACACACCGGAAAACATGAACCACCAATACAACCCAAGCACCAACAACGCAAACACACACTCAACACATGAAAGCAGTAGTTATTATTACAACCCCGAAAATTCATCCGCGGTAAACTCAATACTAAACCTCAAGGCAAACATCCCAAATTTCTTCACAGACGAAAATGGGACACCACAAAAATGGCTAGAATTTGCCAAATTAACATTAAGCCTATCAGGCATTAAATCATCAAGAACAGTTTTTTCTCACATAATTGCTGCCCTTCCCAGCAACATCCTGAACGAGATAGCCGATAGAGTAGAGGAAATATCAAAGGACGACAACCCTTTCGAAAACTTATACAACACTTTAATAAATCGGAACAAAGTAAACAGACGAGAACTACTCGAATCCTGTTTGAAAGATATCCAATTGGGTAATGACAAACCGTCTGAATTTCTGCGAAATCTAAAGACAAAACTCGAATACTTGCAACCAAAAATAACAAGCACCGGGTCAAAAGAGTTCATCAAAGACCTTTTCATGTGCGCAATGCCACCTGAAATACGACGGATTCTAGCTGCCAGCAACTGTACAGACCTCGATACTCTGGCAAACATAGCAGACAAAATCAACGACGAAATATACCCGACAATATGTAGAACTTACCAAAACAAAAATTTTTTTAAGAGCAACGAAAACAAACCTGTACACAATAGCTCAGAAACTACAGAAACGAACAAACTCTGGTAACAAAATTCAACGAAATAATTATTGAAAACAAAAATCTAAGAAAAGACATAACCGAATTACAAAGAAGAGAATCCAGGAGAACGCAATATTACGAAAACAGACAAAATTATCCCAGACAAAATACACGATCTGGCAGCCGCAACAGCTTCGACAGAAACAAAACATGGAACAACCCTAATAAATGCACAAACCAAAACTATTGTTACTACCACAATAAATTTGGGAATAAAGCATACAAATGCAACAAACCCTGCACCTTCGACAAAGAAGAGTCGGGAAACATATAAAGTCACCAATGATAGCACCGACATTTGGTGACAGCCAAACTTTCACGATGCATAGCAATGGCCTTAATTTTCTTGTTGATTCAGGTTCAATAATTTCATTATTACCGAATTACCTATACAAAAACACAAAAACCGAAACCGCAAATTTGTGCGCAGCAAACGGAAGCCCAATTAAAACGTTCGGAAAGTAAAACATTAGCATCACCATCAACAACACACAATACAATTGGCAATTCACTATCGCTGAAATCAAACAAGCTATTTTAGGAGCAGACTTCCTTTCATACTTCAATCTACTAGTCGACTGTAAGAATGGAAAAGTCATACCAAACAATTCAAATAACATACACCACAAAAATAAACAATCTAAAAAACAAATCAATTGTGACATCGGAGTAATAACAGCCCAAAACGGCGAAGAAAAAACAAATAAAACAGAAACAAACTCGCACATACCTAACGAAATCGCAAAACTGATACAAAATGTAGCAAATATAACTAATAAATTAGAGACAAACAATAACACAAAATGCATAACCGAACACATAATAATTAGCAACGGAAACCCAGTCCATGCAAAAGTCAGACAGTTAGACAAAAATAAATTTAAAAAAAATCGATAAAAATTTATATAACCGAAGAAGCTAAAAGCTAATTTAGAATAAAACTGTCCCTCGAAAAAAGAAACAACGAAGCTACTACGACTCATAAAATTTAATTGTCTCTACAAGGAAATTAAATACTATTCAAATTTCAGTGAATATCTTCCTGCTCCAATATTCTCAATTAATATATACCTAATTAAAAATTGTTTAGAGAAAATATTAATTTATCATCAGTTAGAACACTTTGGAGACATAAGGTTTATTATTACTAAAAATTAATTATCCCTCAGGAGGAAGTAATTAAATTGTCTAGTTGACATCGTCGAGACATCTGTTGAAAATCTTCCAGCCAAATTGATTCCGCAAATAGCATGAAGTAACATATAGCTTTCATAAATATCCATAGTGTGAGTTGCAGGATCACTAGCGTCTAGAATAATACGCGAGGTACGACCTGAAGGTACAAAGAAGTTTGCGCACACAGTCGAGAGTAATCAGAATTGACCATATATTGTAAGTATCTCGAGCAAGATGCATAAATTATACAATATTGCACCTTTTACTACATACATTACGTGTCATACATCCATTTTAATTCAACATATATAAATATTATTTCAATTAAGTATTATTTACAGTTATCCTACATAATCTCTGGTTTCAAAATGTTTGATCCATTCAAAATTTCTAATTTTCCATTTTCCATTCTTTAATTCGATCATGAAACTTCTTTGTTATTTTACGTGGATCTTCAAATCTATCTTCCTTTTCATTTGCAACATATTTTTTTCAAAACAAAATCCCAACATTGAAAATTTGATTTAGTCTTAATTTATTGAAAAATAATTTGTCTTCCTTTTTTTATTGTATTTGTTTTTGTAACTCTAATATTTTTGATTTACGATTTTTCATTAATAATTGTGGTTCACGTGGTTTGTCATTTTCATATCGCTCTTTGATAATCTTTTTTCCAAAAAAACAATTTGTGCAGAACTCAACTGAGTAATTTTCAAATTTGTCGCATTCAATATAAATTCAACTGTAGGACGTGTTTTCGTAATCGTTGCCAGTTCTTTCTTCTAAAGAAATCTTGATAGCATTTCTAATAGTACTTAATTGATGTTCAATTTGTCCATTGGTATTTTCAATTCTTTAGAATCTTTGTCATAGTTTTCCATCTTCTTGACACATGAGTGCGAGAATCTTCGTTTTTGGTTTACATTTTTTGGTTTCTCGTGAATCATTTGACAATGTTGGCGCCTATTGCATTAAGTTCTTGATAGCGCATTTGCATTAAAATGAGTTTCTCCTTTACGGTATTCTATTTCAATGTTCCAACTACTTAACTGATTTATCAATGTTTGAAATTGAGGTTTGATTAACTTTTTGGTCTTCAACATAAACGTGGTCTTTGTCATCAGTTTAAACCTTTTCTCATATAAATAATTCTTGAATTGTTTGGGAAAATAAATTATGGCCAATAATTCTTTTCGAGAGATACAATGCCCTACTTTATGTTTGCACATTACGTTTGAGCCATATTCAATTGCTCATTCTTTGCCGTTTTCATATAACTGCGATAAAGCTGCTCCAATTATGTCGAAATCGGCATCTGTGTCCAAAATAAATTCCTTTGTAACTTTAGGGAATACAAAAATCCTTTCTTTAATTTTTGAAAGGCCTCATTTCATTCATTTGTCCACATAATTTTTGTCTGATTAACACCGCACAATTTTTTGGGTGGTTTTAAATAGATACTGGTATTTTTAATAATTCAAGAAAACTTCTTACTTTTAACACCATGAAAGTAATTGAATAGAATTAGTATTTAATTTCAAATTTTAAATATATTTAAATAATATAATAAAAGTAGATAATAAAATTATAAATTAAATTAATAAATTAAATATATTTAAGAATGATTGAAAATAAATATAAAATATTTATTGAATGCTTGTGTACGAATATGCCTTATTCAAATATTAATTCGTGCATGCGAAAATATCCTCAAAGCTAAAAACAGAGATTGTTGAAATAAGAGAGATTTTGTGTTGTTTTCAAAAGTATAGTTTTTGTTTTGGTTTTGACATATTATGAATGTTATTAATTCAAGAAATCAAACATCTAACATCTAACATCTAAAGAAATAAACATCTAATAATTTTGAGGTTTCAAAATTTTCAATCGCGATAGTTTGGTTTTAATCAGTGTGTATTCCTTCATCGTTTATCACATGTCCTAAAAATGTTATCTCTTTTTAATAAAATACAATTTTTCTGAACTTATCTTTAACCAAGAATCACTTATTCTCTGAAATACTTTTCTTATTTCCTTATAATATGATTGCAAGGAAGACCAAAATAATAATATGTCGCTAAGATAAACAACAGCTTCTTTACCATTCTTTGACCTCGATACTTTATTAATGGGCAAAATATATATTCGTGTTAAAAGATATACGTTTAAACAATATTAAGTATTATTTGTGGAAATGGTGTTTTTAATCTAGATTCATTTCGTAGTCCAAATTGATAATAAGTATTTCATAAATCAAGAGTGGTAAAATATTTGGCATCATATAAGATATTGTTGGGGTTCAATAGGAGAGACACAAAAATGAGGTGAAAAATCAATAAAAACACCAAATTCACAAAAAACATTTAAAGTACAAAATATTAATTAAAAATCAAAAAAATTTAAAAAATGAATATTTTCCAGGGGAAACTGGTATGGGCGGATGCTAAATAATAAGACGAGTTCAACTACAATAAAATAAAATCAATGGGGGGTCCCTAGAAGGAAAAAATTACAAAAAACAAAAACAAAGTTAATCAATTATAGAATGGGTATAAAAGCGACTGGCAAGAAAACAAAATTGCCAGTTGGTCGAAGAAAAAGAAAACAAGAAGTTTACTGAGAGCGACAAAGAAAACGTTAAAGTTAGTAGCAATTGAATAATTTAAATCAAACATACCAGAAAGGGACATCTCCCATTGGAAGTCTATCCCTGCGTGAGATTTGTAGTTGTATTGAAAAGCTCAGACCAAAAAAGGGTTGTATCAAGTGTGCTTGAATTAATAAAAAGTGTAACTAAAGTGTAATCTTATTTTATTTATTTTGAAAAGAACACAAGGAGTTAAACCTGCCCATATAATGCAATATCTTTGTTTATCATACGTTGTATTTTCTAAATAATTTACATGGAGTAGTTTAATGAATGTTTAATTTGAGGTGAAATAAAGATGTGCGTTTACTTAAAGTTCTGAATTCTATCAGCTATTTAATATTCAGATATTTGAAAAGATATTAATTGGTGAATATTAAATTACGACAATAAGAAAAATTTTGAAAATTGAGGATTTGCTAAAGAATTGAAAAATTAATTTGAAGATTAATGATAGAAAATCAAAACAAAACTTGATATAGTGGCGTGAACAGTTATACTTGAACATCTCATATTAAATACTAAACTCATTATTGTAAAATACTGCAACAAATCCTATGTTAAAAAATACTTAGAAAAAATTTTGAAATAAAATTAAGGAGGAGAGTTCTGAACAAATCATAAAATCTGAGAAGTTCTTCGCTTAAAATTTAAAAAATTTTCTGTCCACAAGATTTGGAATTTTTTTTTAAAAAACAGTCACAATACAAATTAGACGATTCCGATAATTAAAAATTTCTTTTGATCGAGGAAAAATTCTTTCAAAAAATGTTTTTAATGACTCATATATCTTTACAATGACCCATACCAAAATGTCCGGCAACTCATGATGCATCTAATGAGTAATAAATTGGATGAGGTATACTCTTATTCAACCAATCAGAAGCGACTGTGCCAGCTGGCTCACGATTTATAAAAACATTGGAATGTTAGCTTTGAATTGTCCCAATAAACAGAAGCAGGTAAATAAACACAGAAAACACTAATACTGCCACCTCTAACTAAATTTGGCCTATTTAAAGGCACACCTCCTGAATTCCGAGATGTGGTTATAATTTCTTAGAAATAATGAATCTGGAAATCCCGTAGATTATCTATTTGATATTTCTGAAAACACTGCCCTATCTGAACATAAGCGCATAAAAATATTAATTATAATCATAAAAAAAATAACGTAATAATTATTTTAAATAACTATACAATCACAGAATGAACAGTATTTTACATAACCTAAATATCTTCATCTTGGACTTCAAATTCTGATTTCTCAATCGCCCATTTTTGACGTTCTCCTGATCCGAAAATAAAGAAAAATATTGCACCAAATAAAATAACTCCCGAAGAAATGTAAAAACCATTTGCATTGTTCTATTGTTTCCTTAAATATTTTTAGTCATGAGAATAGATACTTGATAAAAAAATCATAATGAAAAATAAGATGGCAGATAATGGCTCCTTGGAGAAATTACTTTTTGCAAGTGCTCCTTAGGACAACAGTAGTTATGGCAATGAAAAAATCATTTTTAGTCAAATAGATTTTTTGTACTAGATTTCGACTCTAGCTAAAAAATCCAGTGCTCTTAAAAGTCACATAATTTTGATATCAATGTGAAGATCACACTATAGTGAAGCTTATTTATGCTCTCGCTTAAATACCAGTGTTCCTAAGGTCTAAATGGGCTATAGCAATGCGAAATTCTGACTATAGTTAGGCCTAGTCACAATATTTTTATAGGTATATATGGTCTAAGGATTTTCAGATTGAATAAAATTTTATGGACTGCTTTATTCAGTGGCGTAACTAGCGGACGCAGGACCCTGCGTTGCGGGGGCCCAAAATTATTACTAAAAAATATTTACAATCATTTTCTGAAACTTTTTTCCCGCAGTTATATTTGCCTACAAACATAAAACTATCATTGAATAGCGGCTGCTGTGAATAACTATGTATTAAACTTTAACCGAAAAATTTAAGTGGAAATATTTTACATTGCACGGGGGGCCCAAATTTTGAAGTTCCGCCACTGGTGTAATTATTAAGTTAATGTAAATTAAAGTAAAACATTGTATTTAAAATTATGGTAATGTAAGTAAAATAAGTAATATATACTTTTAAGAAGCACTCTCGCCTGAGAAATTAATAGTTTTTAATGTTTTTAATAGTTGCATATTTATTGTTAAATTTATTAGTTTTAATAAACTAATAACCACTAAATATAAAAATTTAAATTTGTAAAAATAAATTTATTTATATAAATATTTTATCTCAAGTTTTAAATTAATAATTAAATTTATTATAAAGATATAAAATATTACATTCTTTTAACAATTCTTTTTACGAAATTTCGCTGTAACGTAATTTTAAAATTAAACCGAAACCTTGGTTTACGTAAAAAAATATTTCGTAATAAAAATTGACATTTTATTTTACGAAATATCGATTTATGAACTACTTTTCGTGAGCGATTTAATTTCGTTAAGTGAGCGATAGGTGTATTATGCTGTTAAATTAAAATTTAATAAAGTTTCGAAAACAAAAACATTGAAAAACATCAAATATTATGCAAGAAAACTCATTTGGGTAAAACATTATATACATTACCCGACAATAAAAATTCGTTTTCCTCCTTTGATTAATTTTACTAAATTAAACTGCTTTGCACTTCGCTTTAATTCTACTAAGTTTATAAATTTTTCTTCGACCAATTGGCACTTCCTGATTTTTATAAGCTGTTTTTACAGTATTTCGCTGATCCTAAATAACGGACAACTTCAAAAGTGTCTCGGATACTATTAACTAGTGTCACCAAAAATATTTTAAAATAACAGGTTTCATCAAATTTTCCTTGCCATTTAGTAATGCTAGCTTCATTTCTTTCAATGAATAATCCTGCGTCTGCTACCGTTTTCAATGAAGATTCTTATCTGAGAACAATTTTTTATCAAAGTTCTATTATTAATTAAAATTCATGATAATTTGGACTCCCATAAAATCTCAATTATGATACGCACGCTTGATTTTGGCAGTATTTTTCGTGAAAATCAAAAATGTGAATATAACACGCATCCATAATTTTTGAAACTTTTATTGAACAACAGGATATAATTAATTATTAAAATTTTTAATAAAAAGAACAAATAGTCAAATTCGCTCGAAAAGCAACTTAAATTAAGCAACTCATTCTTAATCACTATCACTAGAATGCAGCTCACCTAGTGTTGTTGCGTCAATTTCACAATTATTGTTGTCGTCATCATCATCCTCATCTGATGACAACTATAATATGTCGTCCTCACTACCGCCCAAATTATTCGATTTGCAAAATTTCAGGAAGCCATGTTTAATAATAGACTGATCTAATACATTCCTTGTCGAAAGTACTCATTCTGCAACTTCTAAGGGAGTCGGTTGACGAATACGACCACCTGCGGTATATGTGTGATTACCGTCGCCTAACCAAGCATTCCATTTATAACGGATAGCTTCTTTCATCGGCTTATTGACAGAAACATCTATAGGTTGAAGTAGACGTGTCATGCCACCCGGGAAAATGACCAGATCCGACTTTATTTGGATCATTTCCCTTTGAATAGAAGGCATCCGATGACACCAAAACGAATCGAGCCTCAACATGGAAGGTAATTTTCGTAGTACATTCGTAAGATGCCCTCAAACGCGTTTCAACCAATCAATAGTCAGTTATTCATTCATCCAGCCATTCTCATGGACACGGATGTGAATACCTTTTGGAAATTGTAGTTTTGGAAGAGTCTTCCTTTGAAAAACCATGTACGTCGGTAACTTTCCTCCATCTGCGGTACATGCCAGCCTGATAGTGAAGTGAGACTTCACGTGTCCAGTTGTTCGAATTGACACAATTTTATCACCTTTCACGTTTATTGTCCTGATGTATGACATATCAAAAGTCAGGAGTGTGATTGGCGTTTCCAATTTGTGAAAAATCATACTTGTGTTCCTTTCTCAATTTTAGCACAAACTTTTGGAACTCCAGAAGTTTATCTTCCTGGTCGTTTGGAAGATGTTGCGCGATTGTGGTTCTTCTACGAACAGAAAGCGCATGTCGTTTCATGAAACGAATTGCCCATCCTTATGAGGCTTTGAATTCTATTGCTTTCGTATGTGATTTTTTGACTTATAGAGCTTTAAGTTTAATTTCAATACGTGAAACCCCGATGCCTTGTTGTCTCTTATCCACTATCCACTCCATTAAAGTGTTTTCTATCTCTGGAAAATTAGACGGTAGACCTCGATTCGATTTTTTCTTCTTAGGCATGGTTCGGAGGGTTTCTTTGTTTTTGATCCATAATCGAACATTTGCTTCATTTATTGTAAAGGGGTGACAGGCGGCTCGATTTCCGTGAGATTCTGCATATTTTATAATTGAGTTTTTCTTCTGCTGTATAACATCGTCGTGAAGCTATTTTGATTTGAACTCTGTTTCCGGTGAACTGAATACCTATTTAGTAGTAAATACGTGGATGAATCAATGAAAGCATGCGTACGCAATAGTTTACCATCTCTTTCTGCCCCACATTTGGTGATGCGATGCCTATCTTTGTTTACCAAAATGACATGCCTTATTTACGCATCTCTATTACTACAGAGACAAATTATCTCTCTTTCAATGTCAACTTTAGTTTTATACATATCAGGGACCGCGGAGCCGGGGGGGCTTGGGGGGCTTTAGCCCCCCCACTTATCTTGCCACAGAAAAAAAATTGGACCCTTCCTTTCAGTCACTAAATCTTGTGAACATAGCACAGCGATCTTTGGCAGTGTATGGTATGCCAGTATGTTCCTATGATTTAAAAGAAGCATATTGAAATTTATTAAGAGTTAAAGACTTGCTGGTTTTATCAATCGTACTGCATAATTTCATTTGACTTTATTCAATTTATATATTTTATAATTGAGCTCTTAATTGTTTTATCGCACTACTAACTTACTACTACGCGTTTTGAATTCATTTATTTATTCGAGTATTAACAATGACAGGTGAGCACTGAATCATTATTTCAATTAATAATGTATGATAATCAGTTTTTTATTATGAATGAACCGATTGCTTTGACGTGAAGTTCTTGAATTAAAAACAGCAATTTATTATTTAAAAAATGGATTTTTAATTCTGAGGATATTTATTGTAAGCCTGCTTCACAACCAAATTTTCAAGAATTGTGATCTATTTAATTTTCACGTATTTTCATATTCCCATTTTGTGCAATTCTTAAATATAATAAAAAGTAGCATCCCTATATGGGTTGGATTTTGTCCTTCTGTGCTTCGCGAACATGAAAAATTTCAAAAGCTACGGTATCGTTTTTAGCTATTTAAATGCTTTCGGTTCGTTCAATCACTGAGTGTTAAGATAAATTTATGGATGCTGGTTAGCTAATTACTTGTTTGATTCGTGCCTAGACTGCTCCCAGGACAAGTCTACGTAAGTTTGTACGCCTGCTATCCTACCATATACTTTTTAGCGTAAAACCGAAACAAAAAGGAAGTAATAATATAAATTTTGACATATTATTAGAATTAGAATTCATATTTTATAAATGTTCAAACATAACTGTTTTATCTTTACAGATCCTCCTCCCAAGAAAAGAAGGCAGTCCACACTCGATATTTTTGTTTCCAAATTTACTCCGCTTCAAACAACCAGCACTGTGGAGATTAACGAGGAAAGTCATATGATAACGTTACCACAATGAACCACATGAATTTGGATTCAGCTAGAAATAAAGAAAATGCATTCATTTCTGACGGATTTTCAAATTGGAAGAAGGCTACAATGCGATTTCGAGAACATCAGTTATCTGAATGTCATAAAACTGCCATAAATTTTGAAGTAACAATTCCAAGCACACATCGTCCCATTATGGAAATGTTCTCAGAGAGTATGAAGAAAGATCGNCAAAATCATGATGAAAGATTCGTAGCATTCAAGATACGAGTGAAGAAACTCGTTGACGAAGTTTTCGACTGTGGAATTTCAAAAGAGAATATTGTTGAAATGATTTTGTGCAACAGAGTTCGGAACGAACGTTTGAAAGAAAATATATCAATGAAAACCAACATCATGAGAGAAGAAATCAGAAATTTAGCAAAGGTATATGAGGCACGAGAAGGTTATGATGCAAAGAACGATTGGATGAAGTTCAGTCCGTAGCTAATCAACGTATGCAAACGTTGCCCAAGATAAACAGAAGCAGTGGACTCAAAAATCATCTTTTGATAACAGAATATATTCAAGTCGTCAACCAGAAAAAAGTCATCAATATAGAAATGAAAAAAACGAAAGACAAATTGATAAAGTGAAACCTGTGGCAGAACAATATAATGAAAGGACATCTACAGATCGTAGACCACCACCATTAGTTTCAATGAAACATATCGCGAGAAGGTTTATAATAGATGTTGTGGTTTACCTGAGCCAGCGGAAGAAAAGTCAAGACCTGGTCAATGCTTTTGTTGTGAACAAAGTGATCATAGTGGATTTGAGTGTCCGTTGAAGGACAGATACTTAATATGCGTAAAGAAGGTCATTCATTTAGAAGTTGTAATTTGTTAGTAAATTCAAGAAGTAATACTCAAAGACCGGAACGAAGAGTGTATTGTATACACGAAGAAGACGACGATAGATCAGAAGAATTGATAGAACCAGTCATGCATAATGTTGAAAAAAAACCTTAGAAGACCCTGTTGTTTACATTCGTCAGTAGGGTCGAGACAGTAGATGAGTATAAAAAACGAAATGTTGTAACGAAGGATGTGATGTTTAAGAATGATGATGATAGGAAGTGGAGTACGATGGAAATAAATGAATTTTATGTTGAAATCCTATGGGATTCAGGAGCTTCAATCATTAAGATGAGTGAAAAAATGTTGGAGATTGATTGGCAGTCCAACATTGATGAAAAGCAGAGTACGGCTGAGTGGAAGAAGACGAGAAACCTCTCGGAAGCGTAAATATCGTTGCAAAATGGAACAACAAATGTCGCGAATTGAATGTTATTATTGTCAGAAAAATTCATACAGATTTCATAGGAGGGGTATACACAGGGCCTAGGAGAGAGTGCGGGGCCCTGGGCCAAATTTCTTTTGGGGGCCCTTTTTAATAATTAAAAAATATATAGTTAGCGACAACACAATATAAAAACAAATTTTATTATATTAATGATTTATGGGCTTTTGATATTGCAAATTTATCAATTATTTCACTAAAATTTAGGTTTCTTTATTAATATGTGTTATTAATATGCGCATTGCTAATCCATTTAGCCGCTCTTGTGCCATTGTAGATCTCAAGAAATTCTTAATACATTTTTGAGCTGAAAATGTACGTTCAGGCTCGGCTACAGAAACCGGGATTGTCAAAAATATTCTTAATACAACTACAAGATTTGGAAAAATTGACTCCAAATTCATTTCAATAATAGATTTAAGCACTTCTTTTGGCTTTGATGATTTAAAGTTGGTTGCGTAAATGCTTTTAAAAAATATCATTTCATCATGCAGGTCTGTTGAAATGTCATCCGAAAATTTAATTTTAATCTTGTCACACTGATTTTGCAATATGTCTTCATCAATGCTATTGAAGGTCCACAGGAATTTAAAATTATCACAAATTTCAATCATTCTTGAGAAGCGAGTTTGTAATGATTTTTGTAAAACTGAAATGATCTTATTGAATATTTTTTGATAATGTAACTCAACAGCTGCTTCATCAATAAACTTTCTTTTAATTTCAAATGATGCGTGAATGGAGAATTTTTCAGCATATTCCTTACTATCACTCATCACCTTTTCCCATCGCATTAATTTTATTGAATTAATTAGTGCATCTCTATTCTCGGTCTCGACGTCCAAAGTTGCATCTCTTGCTTCTAACAATAAATTTGTGTTCTGTACTGCTGTCAGTATAGTGAGCCAAATAGAATTCATGACCACCATTTCATATCGAGATGTGAATTTTCAAGCGACTTGCATGTATATTTGGATTCTGCAGATTGATTTAGATTCGAATCAACTTCTTTAAGGGCCAAATTTATCAGATTCAAAGAAGACACGATTGGTTTTGCGGCATTAAAACGAGCATACCATCTGGTTTTTGATACATTCGTAGGCGACTTGTTGAAGTGCTTCTTTAATATAGCCCAGCGAGATGTAAATAAAGAGAAAAAATTGAAGAGCGTTTGAAATTTCACGAAATAGTCGTTTGATTCAGTACAGCATAATGTTGCATCATTTCCTACTAAATTAAGTGTATGATTGCCACAAGGAGAGAACATAAATTCAGGATTTGCCTCTTTAAGCCAAGCTTGAACGCCAATATTTATTCCTGACATTGAACTTGCGTTGTCAAAACTTCCAGCCACACAATTTTTCATAATCAATCTTCGTTCCTCAAGACGTTTCTGGATATTGATGGCAATTTGTTTTCCAGTTTTTCCGTAAAACTCGTCAAAACAAATAAATCTTTCTTGGATCAATGAATTTGACTTCAGGTCAACATAACCTATGACTATCGATAACTGTTCACTGTGAAAGCTGTCTGGAGTCCTGTCAGTAATTATGGAATAGTATTTTGCATTTCTTATTTCTGATAGAATTTTTTTTCTCAACCATATCTCCGCATATTTGTATAAACTCATTTTGTATATCATTAGAAAGATAATGAACTTGAAGTCTCTTTCCTTTCTTTTGAGCATTTTTAACTTTAGTCAAATGTTCGCTAAGAATCACATCATACTTGCTTAATAGCTCGATTATTCCTAAAGAATTTCCATTTGACGAATCTCCAAGTTTAAACGAATCTCCAAAAAACGCAAGTCCACGTTCCGCAAGAAATAAAATAATATCCAGTATGCGTGTCAATATTTTCTTCCATTTTTCTATTTCATCGTGAATATTTCTCATCAACAATGATTCCACTTGTGTTTTATTCTTCTCAGCAGCTACAGCATTCTTCCAATTGACATAATTCTTTAAATGAGAATTTGAATTTTCATGTCCAGGAACTTTGTCTTTTAATTTTCGCCAACCTTTATCACGGCTCCAACCTTTTGTGAAATTACTTGCTAATTCATTTGCAAATAAGCAGCAAGCACAGTAAATAGATTTTGTCGACTCACTATAATAAATCCAATCCCGAGATGCCTTTTCTCCATTCTGAAGCGTTTTATTAAAGATATGAACTGGAAATATTTTGTTTTCGATGTCGATTGGAAGTGATTGAGGAATTATGCGCTTATCATTCAAGAATGTTTTTCTTATATTTGGATCATTTGACTGAAGAAGAGCGATATCAAAAACGACTTTTGAAACTAAATAATGATCATTATCTAAATCACTCGACGTATTCAATTTTTATTTTCTTTTGCAACTGTTAAATCTTCATGTTCTTGAACGAATGTATCAAATGAATCGCCATTGACTGATGCGTTTAATGATTCAAAAGAATCTTCTTCATTGTTTTGTTATGTTAGATTGATATATAAGACCAAAGAAGTTATATCATTAGTCCATTTTCAAATTGTTAAATTTTTAAAAATTAATTTTTGTTTCCATAAAAATTTCTTCAAATAAAATTTTGAAGATTTTGGGCCCGGGGCCAGTGGCCCCTCTGGCCCGCCTTTCCTAGGGCCTGGGAATACACCATGGAGCTTAAAGAAGTCAATAATATTGATGCCGCATTGGTTACTAAGAGATTTACAGATTCTGATCGGTTAGAGTTGGCGTTATCGACGCTCAAGTTGGACAGAAATTCGAAGTTGGGTACTTTAATATCTAAGTTTAGCAACATTTTTATGGCATCGAGTTTTGACTTAGGTCATACAAAAGTAATAACACATGAAATATAGACTTCAGGTCCTCCGATTTTACAAAATCCCAGAAGACAACCCACGTATTTAGAAAGTACAATTGAAGAGTTAGTAAAGAATTTATTAGAAGCTGGAGTTGTGAGAAAATGTCAGAGTCCGTGGAACACACCACTTGTGATAGTTGGAAAACCAGATGGTTCTATAAGAATGTGTCTAGATTTTAGGTTATTAAATTCAGTCACAGAAAAGGTTTCATTTCCGATGCCAGACATGCAGTTGTTATTGAATTGTTTCGGTAAGTCAAAAATATTTTCATCAATTGATTTAGGTCAGGCCTATTATCAGGTAGAATTGCATGAAAATTCCCAAACGAAGACGGCATTTATTACAAAAGAGGAACAGTTCTTTTTTAACAGGTTACCATTTGGTTTGTCAACAGCCCCTGTCAATTTTCAGAAATTGATGCATCAGATATTGGAAGGATTAATTTTTAAAGGAGTGGTTGTATATCTTGATGACATTTTAATATATAAGGAAAAATAAGGAAACTCATGATAAACTTATATTTGAAGTGTTCACACGAATCAGAGATGCCGGTTTGAAAGTTAATCCTGAGAAATGTGCGTTTTATAAAAGTGTATTAAATTTCATTGGACATACAGTGAGTGAAAAGGGAATTCAAACAAATAAAAGAAGGATTTCAGAAATTGAAAATGCAACCGAACCAAAAAGTGTCACAGAATTGAGATCATTCTTAGGTTTAACGAATTATTAAATGATAGCAGCATCGTTGTATGCAGCAACGACAGGTAATGATAAAATGATTGTTTGGAATGAAGAATGTAGAAAATGTTTTATCAATTTAAAGAAACTTTTGTGTGAAGCACCAATATTAGAATTTCCAAGGGCAGATCGACCATTTATTATTGATACGGATGCTAGTTTTGGAGCCATAGGTGCAGTTTTATCTCAGATTAAGGAAGACGGTACTGAAGAAGTGATAGCATATGGTTCAAGACATTTGAAAACACTTGAAATGGGATATTGTGTTACTAGAAAAGAGTTGATGGCACTCCACGAGTTTATTGTACATTTCAGACAATATTTATATGGAAGAAGATTTGTAGCCAGAACAGATCACAAGGCATTAGTGTTTATGAACACTACAAAGAAACCAATAAGCCAACAGTTTCAAACATGGAAGGCAAATTTATCTGAATACGATTTTGAGTTACAATATAGGAAGGGAGAAGAACATGGAAATGCAGATGGTATGTCTCGTTTAAATAATACGATAAGTTCTCATTGTCAGATGAAACACAAGGACGCCAAAGAAACAAAGTGCAGAACTCGGTACATAAATAGTCTACAAGGAAGTTCAAACATTATAAAAATATTAAACAGAAGCAAAACGAAGACAAAATTATTTCAGAAATCATATGACATCTTAATGGAAATGAGGCTCATATATCTTATGAAACAATCAGTAGTAATCAAGTATTTTCAAGTATTTGAAAATATTACAGATACAAGACGACGTATTGTTGATTAATACAGATGGAAAAATTGCAGTTGTAGTACCTGACACGTACGTAAAAACACTGGTAAATTATTTTCATATTGAATGATGCCACCTGGGCATTAAGAAGACCTTATGTTATCTAAAAGATTTTTTCTTTTGGCCATCCATGAATCAGAGTATTACGGAATGTATTAATAAATGCAAGTTCTGTGCTAGTAGACAGATTGATCAAGGAAGAACAAAGGAAATCCTATTGCCAAGAACAGGAGAAAGGTTTTTAGAACAGATTGTAGTGGCTATTGCATATATAGAAACAAAAGCAAGTAAGAAATATATGATAGTGATAGTAGATCGGTTTAGTAAATTGGTCAGTTTATCAGCAACAAGTACACAGGATGAATCAACGATTTTGAATGTCATTCAGAATAATTGGATATATCGGTTTGGTAGACCAGAAAGCATTCTTACAGATAGAGGAAGAATTTTTGAAGGATCAATGTTTCGTGATTGGATGAAAATATTTGTCATAAAACAAGAATTTAGTTCACCATACCAACATCAATCAAATGGTTTAGCTGAACAAATAATAAGAACAGTTCGGGACATGCTGGCAACATCATCGACATATATTAGAACAGAAAATAATTGGTGCAAATTGTTACCAAAGATTGAATTAAGTTTGAATGCTACAGTACAAAACTTGACAAACGTTTCACCTTTTGAAATTGTATATGGTCGGAAGATTAATTTATATTCTAGATAATACAAACATACAAAATAACACATACAAAAAAGCAGAGAAGAAATTGTAAATAAAAAAAAACAAATTTAGAGAAAGCAGCGACAACAATGAAAAATAGAGATATAGACAATCGAGGTACTCAAGTATTCATGGTGGGAGAGGAAGTATTAGTTCGTTTGGAACCATATAGACGAAAGTAAGAGGGAATTCAATATGAGGGACCTTACAAAATTTCTTATCACCAAGACAAGTTGAATTACAATTTTCAAACTCAATCAAATCAAGAAGAATTGGATGGCTGAAAAGATGCAAAGAAAATAAAGAGGAGGAGAGTGATGTTCAATAATTAATGCTTATTAATTATATTTGTTTTAATAATACAAAGGACACATTGGATTAGAAATTGGATTAGAACCAATGACCCGCATCTGAGTGAACTTGTTGAAATTTGAAATTTCAGCCAATTACAAGGTATTTGATATCTTTTATAAAAAATAGAGAAAGACCTACCTAAATCGCTCTACACATTCAAATAAGTAAATTATTCCAATTTCATCAAAATCATTTGATTAGTTTTCAAGGAAAAATTTACAACAGTTTCTCCCATTATAGCATTAGATGGCCAGATAGAAAAAATGTATTGCTAATGCCATTTACTTAAGTGAACAGTGCTAATAACTTAAACCAGTTCTCTCCTTACCGACATGGTAATGAAACACAGGAATAGGGTCAACTCAAAGTATTAAAGTATTCATAAAATCTTCTTACTTGACTGATAGAAAATCCAAATATTTTCTTAAAATATTGAGGTAAACTTGTCATTAAAGTATACAATGACCACATAGAACAGAAATTTGTCACTGAGATCGCCCAAACAGGTAATGATAATAATATGGACTTCCAAGGAACATTGGAATGTCTCTAAATGGTTCTTTAAAGTGATATTTTAAATAAATTTGCACTTCTTCATTGGACAATTTTACGGAAGATTCAATGAATTTCTTTTCGGTCATGGTAATTCTCGGGTGGTTTGCTGGAGTACTGTAGGCAACAAAAGACCATATAATAAACCACACAATACCAATAATGCCTATTAATGAAAAATATATAAATATGAATATGACATTTAAGTGAAATTTAACCAGTTATATAGAAAACAACTCGCCATCCCCCTAATCCTTCGGTTTCAATCAATAGACTAGAACCCCATAATCCTATAACTAAACCTGCAAAACTTCCTAAAAGAATCTTGTTTAAATGGAAATGGAAAAATTAAAATTTGTTACCCGAATAAACAATGCCTCCAATAAATGTAGTTTCCATTGCAGGAGCCCAGTAGCCCAACATTGTATGCATGGCTGGATAAGTGATGCTCTTAAATTGCATGTTAGTTAAAAAACAAATATTTTGGATTAGTGCTTTTACCTCTCCTGCCCCCTCTAAAATTCTCAATGCGATTAACCATCCATAGCCCATTTTAGCAGCTACAGGTGTCAATAATGTCAGTAAGGATGTCCATAAAACTCCAATTCCAAAAACCCACTTTCCTCCTACTTTAACAGCAATAGCGCCAGCTAAATTTATTATTATTATTAATATTATTATAAAATCAATATTATATATCGTTTATTTTTAATAAAAGCTCGAAAATACAAAACAATCGATATATATTTCAAGGAAATTATCCTTATCATCAGTCTGATATCATAATCTATGTCACCATTTATATACGAAAACAATAATGACGTAATTGTCATCATTTAATGAGTTAAAACATGATCTCAATAATTTCTCAAGAACATTTGAATGGTAATTGTGGAGGATTGTGATTTAATTGCTAATTTTCAACAAGAGATTTTTCCCACTTATTACAAATGTTTTATTTAAATTTTAAAAGATTTTCAGTTATTTTCACTTTATATATTTTCCTATGCTCAATAATGTGACTCACGCTTTTCAATTGGATATATTCCTAAATCCATGTGCAGAAATGGTGGACGCTTTCCCAATGTACGTGGCATTCTATATGGAATAACTGAAACATGAGATTTTAAAGATTCACCATCATTAAATGAACTGAAATTTAATTGCTGTCATCAGGCTCAAAATATAGTTTTGATCAACAAAAATGATATAATATATTCAGCTTTTGATGTTTTATCCAGATCTCATTTGATGGTGATCATGTTATTACAGGTTATTAGTAAGTAGTATAATACTTATGCTGGTAATTAATACTTAGGATTTAACAATTTACCAGGAATTTGAAGTGGTATATAACCCCAAAAGAAAGCTGCAAGTATCAATCCCTGAATATTCTGATTCCAAACAAATTCTCCTTCTTTCTGGAAAGATATTCATACTTTGAATATTTACTAGATTTATAAAACATACTATCTGTTTAGTAGCATTCTTTGAATCTGTGTAAGTGCACTGGGGAGTCACATTTAGTCCCGGTTCTTTAAGAGCTGAATTGTTCACCATGGCAAGAATGGCAACGCTAAGATTAACTCGAAGCGTGTAAACAACTGCGAATCCCAAAAATCCCCAAAAGGCAATTACATACCTCGTAGGTATACAGAATCGGTTATACCATTTCTCTCTATGATCATCAGCATTCAGATCTAGATTGTCCTCGTTTATATTTGAACTGTAATAATTGGTTCGCACATTTGAAACATTCAAAAGATTCGATTTGTCTATCATAGAATTATTCCGTTTAATTGTGCAACAGAATCGATAGTGAACTGATCACGTGAATAATAGTGCAACTCATCAATTATCACACACACACACACACACACACAATGCATCTGTGTATACATGACTGATTCATCTTAGTATCATATATGTTACTATATTTATGACATTTATTATGAAATAATAATAGTAATAATAATAATAATAATAATAATAATAATAATAATTATAATAATAATAATAATAATAATAATAATAATAATAATAATATAATAATAATAATAATAATAATAATAATAATAATAATAATAATAATAATAATAATAATAATAATAATAATAATAATAATAATAATAATAATGTTGGGTTTTCAGTTAATTTAAGTCGGTTACCTTTGACTCCTCGTGTCCTTTAAATCAAAACAATAAACGACCCAACGTATATTGAAATCAAAATATATTTTCTCTCAATAATACACAATCAATAATAAATAGTCCAACAGTTCGAGTTTGACCGATTCTCCGCTCGGTGTTGATGCTTTGATAAAGATAATGTCCCGTTTTCCCAATTCGATTTCGATGATTTTACAATTTATTGATTTTTCTCGGATTTCCGGATTCTTGCCTTTCGCAATTGCTTTTTGCATTTTCTAATACTTCTTCCATCACACTTTCCATTACTATCAATTCTGTGCATGATCACGCTTTTATTTTGTCTTTTTTCTTCACTTACTTTTTATTTAAATTTTCAACCTCAATTTCATTTAAATTTATTTTAATTTACAAACCTCAATAATAATAATAATAATAATAATAATAATAATAATAATAATAATAATAATAATAATAATAATAATAATAATAATAATAAACAATAATTGTTTCCGCCGATTTGGCGTGGTTTTTGTGTCGCGTCTGTGCGCGCGGTATGGTTATGCCGGTGCTCTCGTTAGTGTGCGAACACAGACGCGAGTAATAGTTATTTTATATTTTATGTTAATTGTACACCTAACCGCGAAAGTTAACATTGTTTATAATATACGTTGGTGTGCACACCACCTGAGGTGAGTCACCAATTATATGACAATGTTAACTTAATTTCATTTTTTCAATTTTTCAAAAATCGTTTTAAGGTAAGTTTTTGAATTGAAGTAATTTTTAGGACTTGAATTTTGATTTTATATAATTATGAGATCATTATTCAAGTTCTTAAATATTACTGTTAGTCAGCATTTATAATATTGATAATATATAACATTGATAATTAAATTTCAGGTGTTTTTTTAGGAATTTTATGGTATTTTATTTGGATTTATTTGGATTTATTTCGTAAAAATGTAAGTTAGATATTTTTATAATTATAAATAAGTAAAGTAATCACCAAACATTTATTTTTTAAAGACATTTAGTAAAGAATGGATAAAATATTTAAGTTTTTGTAATCTTCTTTCGAATTTTGTCTATTTCTGTAATTCTATGAAAATATTAATTTGTTAAAATAATTTATTAAAATTTACGATTTGCGATTTTTTTCCTGCAAATTCAAAGATGTCGAAGGATCTTCTTCAATATCTGTAAATCTAAAGAAATTTTATATTCTAAATTATTTTATAATTAAATCTTACGATGTATTTACTTCTTTTTCCCTAAAGCTCAAGGTAGAGCAGTCAGAATCTGATTCAAAAGTTTTTTTGTACATAACTTTTTAAATAATTTGAAAATATTGATATGTTAATTATATGTTAATCAATGTATATTTCGCATGAAAAACACTTTACTTAATTTTGTATGTATTTTTCATTATGTGTGCTGTGCTTGTATGCTTAATTATTTTCTCTCACTTTTTAGATTCCTATAATAAATATGTTAAATTTCGCAGCATTAAATTTCTACACACAGGTAAGTTTGTGTGTTCCTATAATATATATTTATTGATTTTTTTTAGATTATAGATAATGTTATATTTCGCAGTTAGGTGTAATTAGTAATTTTGTAAATTGATTGTAATAGAGTTTTTTAGATTTTTTTTTAACTACCTAAATTTTCGATGTTTTTTTAAAATGGAGAATTTTCCAGTGGCTCTATTCTTAATAACTGATGCATTTGAAAGAAGGTTAAACGTAAATTCTCGTGTCATTGGTACTCTTTTGGGATATTCAATTGTGAATTTCCATTGTGATGATCTGATAAAATCTTTATTTATTAATTCCATTGAAGGAAATGAATTGACACATGATCATGATGTACATTCTTACAAATATAAAGTAGAAAACCAAAATATGCTCAATAACAAGTTTCGTTCATGTGATTTCCCCAAATCTGACAATCTCAAAATGAAAAACTCTTGTACATTTTCTAATATTATCCAAGATTTTGAGAATCTTAAAGAATCGGAGCCGTTATGCAAATATTCAATTATTAAAGAATCGTTGGAAAATGTTATTAAATCATCTGGTGAATATTATGATGACTTCACAGATGAAATGAAAAAGTATTCAATGAACATTCCACTGCCTAATATCACAATGAAAGATAAGTCTACAAAGATCAAAGTATTATTTCGATTGGGAAAAAAATGAAGATTATTTATGTGATATGAAATATGAACTTTTGGACGAAACTAAAAGTAATGAAGCTATGTTTGTCCCTATTGAAATTCAAAGAATTGCTCATGAATCTGAAAGATACGCTTTTGATTTAATGAAAGAAGGATTACGAAATAAAGAAAGGCGCGTGTATATGAAACCTGATTTGTCTCCTGTGATAAATGTAAGTAGTGATGTTCTTGAAATGATAACAGTTGTGTAGAATTATGTTTCAAAAGTCAATAAATACATTTTTGGAATTCCTCTTCTGAGTAATTGTGTTAGACAGAAACATTCTGGTAGCAGAGCGTGGTTCTGGCTAGCCAGCCAGAACAAGGTAACACTTGATTTTTGCTCTTATTTTATTTTGGATTTTTTAATTTTTAAAATCTTAAAAGATGTAATTGCTCAAGTAGAATCCGGTACTGGTAAAACTTCATTTATCGCGATATCATCATTGCAATTAACTTAAATCGATTTTCGTGAAACTCAAATTTTAATTTTTGAATGGGTTAACTTTGTATTTAGATGTAATTTTTTATGGGTTAAGGAAACATTTCCCCTAGGGCCTGCCCTCCATAAACCTATTAAAAATAAACTAAATAAATTTGCGCAAATATTTGTAAGGACGTTGACAGGGAAGATCATCACAATTGAGGTTGAATTGTGTGGCACCGTTGAAAAGGTAAAAGCTAAGATTCATGAAAAAGAAAGGATACCCCCAGGTCAACAAAATCTTAATTTAACAACTTTAACTTTAATTTAACTTAAACATTAAAAGATGGCCTTACTTTATAAGATTATAATGTTAAGAAAGAATCTACGTTACATCTGGTCTTGGTTCTTGCAAGGGGAAGGCCAGTATCAGATGCTGAGTTCGAGGTAGGTTACAAAAGACAAACAGGGTTGAAGATTTCATTAGGGCGTTTACGGAACCGGGCTTTAGGAGATGGATTAGACACTGGGGAAGAACTAAGGAGAATGGAGGCATACGAAGACAAATATGAAGAAGTAATGAACGAATTCGAGGAGCTGAAGAATAATGCTCTGGAGTTAGGACGAGAGAAAGAAGTGAAGGAAATTGAGGCAGATCTGAAACGATTAGAAGTGGATTTTAGCAGAATCGGTGATCTGGTTCTCACGCAGAAGGAAGTTTTAAAGTGGATTCGCTGAAGGTCACAGAAAAATCATTTAGGAGTGAAGATCAAAATGGAAAACCGAAGTTCTTAGTGGGATTGAAGCTTTTACAGCTTCCAATATTTAATGGAAGGGTAATGGAATATCCTGGATGGAGAGCAATTGTGAGATCCTGCATCGAGGACACAGATGAACCCAGCGAAAGGAAATACTTGTACTTGAGACAGTATTTGGAAGGAAAGCCTTTGCAATTGATTGCCTATATTGGATATGGCTCACAGGCTTTCGAAGCTGGAATGAAATTATTGGATGAGAGGTATGGGGGACCAGAAGGATCATACTCAATGATGCTGGATGTGGTGCAGAGGTTCTTTCCAGTGAGACTCAACGTATTGGAGGACCTAGAGCGGTTTGAAAAGTTGCTGGGAAATCTCATCATGAATTTCAAGGACCAAAAGAGAGAAGGCGAATTAAACAACGGAATGTTGTATCATCAGTTGCTGAAGAAGTTGAAGAAGTTCAGTGGTCACGCAATTGTGACGCAGGGAGAGAAGCAAATGCACAAACTTTAGCCGATTGGATCAAACAAGAAGCTGATAGGCATCGAAAAGCTTTGAATATATTGTTCAGAGAGAGAATTGCAGGCAGTAGGAAAAATATGGGGAATTTGAAAAAGTTCACAAATTTCATGGAGAGGAAACCAACAGCAGTGATCAGCCACAAGAGGCAATTCAAGAGGGGTCAATGTGTCAAATGTGGATCTGAACATTACTTGAACTAATGTCCGGAATTTTTAAAAATGAAAGTAGCAGCACGAAACGAGCTTGTTAAAGAATTAAGACTTTGTTTTAACAGTCAATTCGGTTATAAATGACTGGTATGATTTCTTTCTAAAAGACCCAATGATGATTTGTGAATGGATTGGCCCAGCTTTGGATATTGCCAAAAGTAATAATATTGGGACCTCAATTAGTTGGCACATTGCTATAAATTCGATTGCCTACTCTAGATCTACCGAATCTCTTGTTTGTCCATGTATTGAAAGAGCATTCATCTATATAAGGGGTGGCCAAGGCCTCGACCGCGTGACAATTTCTAGTCGCCCGCCTATCTAATATCTACATATCTCTGTCATTCCGGGAATCAGCTGCTAAGTGCTCGTGCGACAGACGACGCGTTACAAAGCCGAAGCTAGCTGATTATCGACGACAGTCTCTTTCTAAAAGCCGACACTCATACATCGTCGGGTATAACTATTCCGTGGCAGTGGTGTAACAAGAGTTGACTTTTAGGTTATAAGAGCTCGCGGGTGACCGTAGCGCAGTTTTACAAGTGACACTCCGCTATTATTCGCTACATTTGGTTCTGCATGCAGTGTCATTACTCATCAGTGGTCCGTTCGTCAGTGTATGGTTCAGTTACGACGTGTTAATATCGAACCCAAAAGTTATCAATAGTAACAGTAGTCGTCATTTCATGTAAGATTCAGCTTTACTAAAGCTGCTTTAATTATCATGATATTTTATTTTATTGATAAAAAAATCAATTTATTTTAGTTTCATTATTTGACCCACAATGAGTCATCTGACCACAAATTCAAAAAAGCCGAAAATATATCATTATGATAAATTGGAACAGGAATTTTTTTTACGATGAAAAATGATAAATGTATTTGCATTATTTGTTTTTCAATCGTAGCACTTTCTAAAAGGGCCAATGTTGAAAGACATTTTAGAAAAGTCCATAAACAATTTGAAAATAATTATCCACCTGGGACTGAGTTACGGAAAGCAAAAGTGTTACAATTAATAACACAATTATCTAACCAACACTCATTTCTTTTGAGATCAATTACGAAGTTGAAGACAGCCACCATGGCCTCATTCAAGGTAGTTGAAATTTTATTAAACATAAGAAGCCCTTTGAAGACGAGAAATATGGAAGAAGAGTTATATTAAAGCTGGAGAATTTTTATTTCAAAATTTTAAAAATAAATTTAAAATAATCACTTCCATTAAAGAAATGTCACTGTCGCGAAACACCGTTATGCGCAGAACAGAAGCGATGAGTAAAAATTTAGAAGAGATTCTGAAAGAAAATATTAATGAATGCAGATTTCTATCCTTACAATTAAAACAAAATTGCACTCAACAATATTTTAATATCTAAAATTTAATGAAGTACGCGAGCGTATATATGTGGAATTAAATAGGTGGATGTTCGGTGGTCATTCAATCTGGGTAATCGAGATGGAAATCGCGTAGGTATTGAGGTTCGCGACGGCTGCAGGCCGGGCGTAAAAAAGTTGTGTGTTGCGTTGTTGGGATAGTCTATGGGTGGTTACCTACGAAGATTCGATCGGTGAATTCGGAATCTTCTGTCATGTCGTCGTCTAATAATATAATATTTATTAAAACCATTTCATGTGAGATTCAACATTATAACTTCTATATGGTATTAATATCAAGAGCATTAATCATAATGTCTTAAGATAAACACAAACGATGGAGCGGAAAGAATTGCTTGGCTCACTTTCACGTAAAATCGTACGATTCCCATGATTCGGAATCAATTAAAGTGAGTAAGAGATAATCTTGGCGTTTCCTTTAATGGTTAAGAATCACAATGTAATGGAAAATGATGTGGATTTGACGATTTGGGCTTCGAAGTAACAAAATGTAATACTGTGATAAAAAGAAATTATGTTAAATAATAATATGTGGTGATATCCAATGAGTATCATACGCCAGAAGTTCAAACTTACTTTACTGAATGATATTACGGTGTGAGGGTGTGAGGGAGCACCAGATTTTGGTTCAACTATTATGAATACTGGTTGCAGGCTAGACAGATTGATGATCCGGGGAACTTTATTTATTTCGAGTTGGGCTGTGTTTTTTGAAGAGTCTGAGTATACGGAAAGGTGCTAAGTAGCGTGGTTTCAGATTGCTGTGGTCTATGCACTTGAGCCGTGCATGAAACGCAGAGGAAAGAGCAGAGGTATAGCGAAGAATAAGTAAATGACGGGTTTGTATCGAGTGCAAGGAGATGGTTCCGAGCATCGTTGATTTGCTGTAGTAAGGACGACGTGTCAAGATCAATAAGTTCTGACGGCATACTAGTATTGGTGCCGCAAAGCAGCTGTGGAGGATAAACTCCGCTTGAGTTATTCGGTGTGTTGTGCCATTCTAGAAGAACGAAGGGTAGTGACTTTGTCCAGTCGACTGATGTGGGCAAGATGCGGAGTGACGTTTCCATGATGCGGTGAGCTCGTTCTACTAGACCATTCGTCTGCGGGTGATAAAAAGAAGTATGCAAACGCTTGATTCCGAGTGTGCGCGTAAGGTTGGTGAATAGGTCTGCCTCGAATTGGGTGCCCTGGTTGGTGATGATGGATGATGGAATTTCGTACCTTGAGAACCAAGAAAAACGAGAAAATCCGTTACTGTTTGGGCTTTTATGTTGGGTATGGGAGTTGCTTCGAACCAGCGTGTCTTCCGATCGGTCATGGTGAGTATGTAGGAAAAGCCGTTGTCCGACTAAATCTATGTGAAGAATATTGAAACGTGAGCCGGTAGGGAAAGATGTAAGCTCTGGTTTGATGTGTCTACGTGCTTTGTATTGTTGACAACTGATGCACTCATTTACCCACTGTACGTCAAAGAAGAAGGCAAACCAGGTGTTTTTCTGGCGTATTAGGGTATACGTGCCCTTCGTGCCTTGGTGATATACGTCGTGAACAGTGTGATTCGTGGAGGATTGGACGCCGTGTGTTGTTAAATAACGTGTCGTAGTGGATGCTGTCGATGACTAGGTTTGACGACTGGAATTTTTTATATCGCTGTTCGATGGAGGGGTACTGTGAAGGAGGTCGAGCGGAAAGAGTGGGCTGGATGAGATTGATGAGATGACTACCGTCGAAAGGTAATCTGATAATTCGTTGTCTCCGCCTGATATGTATTTGATTTCGAAATCGAACGATGAGAGGAATGAGAGTTGACGGAACACTCTAGTTGAAGGATCTTTCATTGTAGGGTAGTGCAGTAGTGGCTTGTGATCGGTGAAGATTACGAAGTGACGGAAGTATTTTACAGCCATGAAGATGGCTAACAGTTCTCTCTCGAATGCACTGTATTTGGTTTCAGCTGGGGAGAATTTACATGAAAGAAATTCTATTGGACGTGATAGTCCGTCCTTGAGATTGTTAAGCACTGCTCCGGTGGCTATGTCGGATACGTCGGTTGTGAGTGAGAAGGGAAGGTTGTTGACTGGATAATGTAGTCTAGAGATGTTAGGCAGCGCAGTCTTGGTTTCCTCAAATGCTGCGTTTGAACTGTATGTCCAGGTAATGATGGATTTCTTACTGCCCTTGGGAAGAGATGAGAGTGGTGCAGTGATGTCTGAAGAGTGGGGTACGAATCTGTGGCAGAAATTCAATGCACCCAGAAAACTGCGGAGTTGAGTGACTGGTGGGTTTTGAAAACGAGTGAATACGTCGTTCGAATGTGTCGAATGAGTCGTTCGGGCAGTGGATCGCAACCTTTTGCGGATAGAATATGTCCGAGGAAACGAACGCGGGGGTTGAAAGAACTGATATTTCTCAGTGCTGATTTGCAGGTTGTTTCGGTTGAGGAGCGAGAATGTTTCAAGAAGGTGTTTAGAGTGTGATTGATGGTCTGAAGAAGCCACTATGATATCGTCGAAGTATGTGAAAATGTGCGGAGTATCACTGAAAATGATATCCATAAAACTTTGAAGGGTTTGAGCTCGAACATACCGAAAGGCGTTGTGAGAGAGGGTCTTTGGAATGTCATCTGTGTGTACCATGAATTGATGAAACGCCTTTGCTAGGTCAATAGCGGAGAATATAGTATTGCCAGAGAAACGTGAGATAATGTACTTTATGAGGGACATTGGTTAGGCGTCTTGAATGGTAACACTGTTAAGTGGTCGAAAGTCGCCACAAGGACGGAATAAAACGTCTTTTTTTGTTACAATATGGATAGGTGACGCCCATGGAGATGACGAGAGGCGTATGATGCCCGTTTGGTAAGTTCTGCAAACTCGAGTTCTACCATATCTCGTTTATTAAATAGAAGTGGACGAGGACGAGAGTCCTGTGGGTTCATTGTATTGTGAGGATGTAATGTATTGTGTCCTGTGATGGGGTATGGTTCCTCGCCTTCGATAGTAGGTTTGGGAACGACTATGATATGACGGTGAGTATGTTACCTGACTGTAGCGGTACGGTGATGGAGTGAACGTTGCTGTTGGATGTGTTAGGTAGAATCAGCCGTCTATTGAGACAGTCTATGTTGACGGAGCCGACAGAAAATAAATCGAGACATAGGATTGGAAATACCGTGTCTACTAAGTAGAAGATATGGTCGAATATCCGGTGAACCCCGGTTATGGAGAATGCTATGGACTTAGTGACGAATAATTTAATGACTGCTGTGGCTGAATGTGAGCAATTGGAATCTGGTGAGAAAGTGTGCGGTACGATGGAGAAAGACGAACCTGTGTCTACCAGGCAAGTCAGTTTATGATTGGAATCTAGTATATTTATATCGACTGTGAAATTTTGAGCTTCTGGAAGTGTAAGTGTGGAAAGTAGAGTGGTAGCGAACGTGCTATGGGGATCGGGCAAAGCTGCGTAATTAGCGGAGAATGCCGATGCAATTGTTGAACATTTTGCTTCTTAACACTTTCGTAAGAAATCTAATTGGGACTTTTCCCATGACACTAACGAAAAAAATATGTTCCTTGATACTTGAAAGACGGGAAAGGTTTTATTTAATTTTAATCGTCAGGAACACATTCAACTAAATCACACAAGAAATGTTCATACACGTGTATACCTATCTTCTACAGCAGATGTCTTCAAAGTTCAATAGCTCGCGGAACTCTTATGTGAAATGATACGGAACACAGTTTGAAGACCACTGTTCTGCAGTATAGAGTCTATGCTTTAGGTCAATATATGAAGTAACCAAAGATTAAATTACAAACATTGGAATGTTAGTTAGGAATTATCCAAATAAACAGATGAAGTCAAGTAAACACAGAAAACACTAAAGTATTCACATTTACCGAAATTCATCATATTTATGTTCCGAGATGTGGCTACAGTTTCTCAGAAATAATGAATCTAGAAATCCTGTAGATTATCTAGTTGATTCTCTAGTGAGACACTGCCCTCTCTGAACATAAGCGCATATAAATATTAATTAAACTCATAAAAAATAACGTAAATATATTATTCTAATTAATAATACAATCACAGAATGAACAGTATTTTACATAACCTAAATATCCTCATCTTGGACTTCATATTCTGATTTCTCAATCGCCCATCTTTGACGTTCTCCTGAGCCAAAAATTTGGAAAAATATTGCACCAAATAAAGTAATTCCCGACGAAATGTAAAAAACAATTTTCCATTGTTCTCTTGTTTCCTTAAATATTTTTAGTCAAGTGAATAAATGCACGCTACTAAAATTATAATGAAAAATAGGCAAGGCATTTATATCAGTGATTCAAAACATTTCTGGTAAAAGTAGTAATAAAAGTAGTATAAAGTAATGGTGTAAAATTCTTTTTGTCGGATGTCTCACTTAAATAAAATAAACAGTACGAGCTTTTTTTTAGTCCGCAGAGGTGATTATGATTTTTCATACGCCATGTTTACAAGTTTACAGGTTTTTTCTGTGACCAAGCTAATTTGCAAGCGATGTGATTTCCAGTGTACCAGGGAAAGCATGCAATAGAGTTGAATCAGCAATATTGTATACTTACCTGGCGCGAAGAGAAATCTTCGCGTATTCTGCATAGTACTGATGAGAGTCAAAAGCTCGAAACTAGTCTACTATTGGGATTTGCACTGGGTATCTCAAAGCTTGTACTGTTTATTTTATAAAAAAAGTATATTCAGCTAATATTAGTAATTTTAAAAGACTAAAAATAGTCATTATTTAATCATAGAAATTTACCAAGTATCAATTATTAGGGAAATATATTTATAGTAATTATCTATTTAATAATAGAAATTTATTATTACCAAATATAATTTAACAAAAAAATTATTTTATATTAATATAAGGTCGATTAGCTAATTAGTCGATACCAATAAATCCACTGCAGTTTTTTCGACGGCATTAACATAATCATCACGAATTCTGTTTAGAGCAGAGGTTCTCAACCGGTGGTACGGGTACCCCAAGGGGTACGCGTAACCCCATTATCTTACCAATGTTACACAATAATTACAATAATAATTTTGTTTTGGGTTATGGTTATGGTTAGGGCATATAAAACCTTACCCTAACCCTATATTTATAAATGTTGTTCTAGGTAGAGGTACGAACAAAAAATACCTTTTCTCTACGGGGTACAACTAAGGAAAAGGTTGAGAACCGCTGGTTTAGAGTGTTGAACTTCACATTCCATACTAATTGATACAAATATCCAGAGTGCGTGAGCGTAGACTCATAAACAAATCAACGAGAAATTAAAGTTTGAGACAAATAAAGGTGGAAACTTGCAATTTATATTGGAGACAGAAATTTACCATTTGAATCTGAGACAATTTTGTGATTTTTGTTGGAAAAACTTTTTTATATAAAGGTATTGGCTCTCTAACGTTAATTTACCCTTATAGCTAAAATCACACCAATTTTACATAACAGGAAGCAGGTATCAATTCAATTGATTAAACTACTAATAACAGTTGTGTGAAAGAGTGATATTGAGAACAGTTTTATAAGGGAAGATGTTTGTCAAGTTTCTTTTATTTAATTTTCCAGAGGGTAGTTTTTAGGAAACGTTGTCACCGGTTTCTTGATGTCAAGCGATCACGCAAAAATCTGTTATCCTTCATCTTTACCTTTTCACCTCAGAGCAAAGCTGTAGATAAATTAGACTTTGGCTCTTACCATTTTAGAAATACCTGAAGACGGTTAGACAAAGCCGTCCACTAGAGCCTTTTTTTGTTGATGTGAATGCAATTATTTAAATAAATTTATGTCTTCAATTTTTCCACTTGTCTTATTACTATTTTCGAGGTTCATTTGATAGGTTTTCAGACCATAGCTGAAGAGTTGCTTCGTAAAGCGACACGATAGGAAATATTAGTGAATTGTGAGACGAAAGCCTTTCTAACGACATTCTGAAACATAGAGCAGAAACATCGCTGAGGAGTAGTCCTAAGGCAGGGGCTCACCTTCTCTGCGAGTTTCGCCGACCTGGTACAGCACCAACATGATGCGAGTCATGGGTACCTTGTGGTTGAGAAAAATCATTTGGAGTACCCTTAAAAAGGGAGAAAAATGCGCAATGTACATTATATTTTATTTATAAAAATTCCAATTTAAAACACATTTATAAATTTGAAAAATGATGATAGATTACCGGAAATTATGGAAAATGTAGAAGTAAAATATTGAAAGACGTAGTTATAAATCGGTAATGTGATTTAAAATTTAAGGATTTTATGGTATTCACAAATTGAAAAAAAGATCGAAGTCACGGAACAGAGAAAATTTTTTCAATCTTATAAATAAATTCTTCCCAAAATGTATACTAAAAGCAAACATTTTAGGGGACATTAAATATATGAATTCAAATAAGAATTTAATAAAGCTTAACTTTTTGAAAATAATGCATAAACAACCTGAAATTCATAATAAATACGACAATTTCATTTCGTTAACAATATTTTAACAATTAAAAATGTTTTTTAAGTAAATCTAATGAAAACTACAGTTTTAAAATAATCTACTGCCCATAATATGTGTCCTTGGCGCACATAATTTATGACAGCTGATGTATCTGGTGCTGTGATTAAATAAGAATAAGTGTATTTGAAGCAATTTAAACAAACCACTACACAAAAATGCAAAGAAATAAGACAATAGAAAAATTTTGAAGTTTCAGTTAAAAAATCCTACTCGTTTAAGTGTTCACTGTTGACATAAATCCCGCGTTAATTAGTAAATTTTACACAATATAAAATTGAATGTTTTGTCGGATAATAGAATTTAAGTTTAATAAACTAACCTTGTTATTAGTAAGAACCCCAACAACCGAGGGCCCTAATATACCAGCAACAGTTGCTATAGAATTTGTGATTCCATATAAAACTCCTAAATAAAACAACATTATTTTAGTATTTTATGAAACAAAATTTAACCAGCAAATTGAGGTGCAAGATCTATATGATTTATATTGAAACCTGCAGCCGTTGTGGTTCCTAAAGCAACACCAATACAAAGGAAAGCGACCGCTAGAACCCTATCGCATCCAATGAAGCCAATAGCTACAATAAATATTGCGTTAATTAACATCCCGAAGGTATTGAAGAGTTTCCTTGTGACTGTTGTGCTCAACCATTTCCGTGACCTAATAATATCAGCCGTTTTCCCTGAAACGACGAATACAATCGCACTTAAAAAGTACGGTAAAGCATTGAGATATCCATTCTATAATATATTGATTCATGTTAAAAATCTAAATTTTAAAATTAAAATGTTCATAAATTAAAATTATAAAATTGAAAGTTTAGAAATTAATGAAACTTTAACAAAAATAGAGTTTCATAGAAATTATTTTTAAAACAAATTATCATATTAATTGCCGAGTCAGTTGTATATATCTGTCACCACCAACTTCTGTAGGCGTTATATCAGTCATATTTAATTGACACGCATACACACACATATTTCAGTCATGCTGAATTAATAATATGCATAAATTTGCATAATATTTTGAAAGTCGAGTATTTTATTTCCTATGATTTTATAGCCAATGATGTGATGAGTATAGCTCTTATATACACAAGTACAACAGTGCATAGCAATTCACATTTTGTTATTTCAGAATAGATCTATAATATTTACTGTACATCAAAGAACGAAATGTGCAGCATCATTAGAAACGATGATAATTACTGCACTTGTACAACGAAAATTTAAAACTGAATATGGCAAGAACATGAGTGGACCTAGTGACAAGAGTATTGAAAGGTGGCATTCCGACTAAATAAAATTGATAGTATTTTGGATGTGTTTGAAAAATGACAAAATTTGTCAACATCTGCAGAAATTGTTGAAAAAGTAACGGATAACTTTAAAGAGAATCCTCATTGGTACTTAGGACTTCATTGGAATTGACCATGAAGTGTTTAAAAAGTGTGAAATGGTACCCATGTATAATACACATTGTGTAGTCCCTCTGTGAGGAAAACTATACATGACGGGTTAATTTTGCAGTAGATGAGTTATCAAAGATTACTAACAATCCCAAATCTGACATTTTCAGACATCATCACGTGAATGATAATGACAAAAGACATAATTAACTGGACACATTTTAATCCTCATTAACACACTGAAAAAGGTGTGTATTCACTGAAAGCCATTGTTTGGGCTGTTACCTCAGGAAGAAAATCTATGGGTCATTCTTCTTTAATGATACCATCACATGTGTCAATTATAGGAAAATGCTGCAGCAGCAATTTTATGTTTCTCTCAATCTTTATGAAAAATAAACCATGATATACATGCAGAATGATGCACCACCACACTGAGCACTTGTTGTGATATCCTAGCTAACGATAATTTTCCCCAGTCGTAGGTGGGACGTATATGCCCTGGAATTCTCGTTCTTCAGACATTACACTGTTTGACTATTTTTATGGGAATTCATTAAAACCAAACAACCAGATACCAAGTACTTTTTTCTGATATTCTTGACATAATGTAAAAGGTACTATTAAAAGGTCAGATACCTGCTAACGACTAGTTACTAACAACCAGTTGCTTACAACCAACTAATTACACATAAAAATAACAATTAAAGATAAAATAAAATTGGTACTCATCATCATCACATATTTGCTTATAATAATCTTTTCTTAATTCGGCAAGTAGAATGTGTACTATTTCTTTCTTCTTGTCTACATTTGAAAGAACAATCAACCACCAAGTACCAACAACCAGGTACCGACAATTATCTACCAAGTACCGATCTAAATTAAATCTCCTACCACTTACTTACAACTTACTTACAAGTAGATACCAAGTACTTACAACTAGATACCTACAACTAGATACCAAATACAAAGTGCTAAGTACTTACAACAAGTTACTAATAACTAAGTATTTACATGATGGTACCAAGGACTTACAACCAACTAACAACATAAAAATAATGACAAGTATATACAAAATAAAGTTTATATTTACATATTTGCTTTTTTTGCTCTTTGTTCTTTTCTTGTCAACATCTACATCTAAAATGTCAACCAGATACGAAGTACTAACAACCAGGTACTAACAACCAGCTAACAACTAGAAACTAAGTACTTAAAAACAAGTACTTACAACCAGATACTAATAACGAGGTACTATTAAATAGATTGATCTTTAAAAGAAAATCTTCTTCATTGAAGAAAATGATTATCATTGGATGAAAAATTATTAAAAATGCAACTGATTAACTGAACTCAAGGCACAAATACTTGTAAGATTTTCCAATAACTTGGTAGAAATTGAGGAAATTATTGTAAAAATAACATGTAAAAATTTAAATTATTCAAAACATAATAAATAAATATCATAAAAAAGGTAATTAATGAACAAGAAAGAACTTTAAATTCTAGTCATTAATAATCCAATAAATATTTATCTTAAATATTGATCATTCAAGTTATTAATTAATTTAAATATGAATCATCTAAAATCTTCATTCAAGTTAATAAGCATTTTCTAATAAGATGTAGTAAATAATTTATTTAGATTGAATAAATTAATTGAAATAAATTAATTTTAATGATTTTTTAAAAGTAATTTATCACTTAATTGACTGATTGCTCAAATTTTTCAGAAAATTCAATATAAATTCATTTACAAATTATCAAAGTCGTCAATCTACACTAAAAATATCTAAATAATTTTATAATGGAACGTTCGTAAATTACATGACGCTAAAAGTCGACTTTTTTTCCCTTCCCCTTGTAACAGATCGTAAAAATTTCTGAATCCCCTCCCCCTGTCGCGTATCGTAACAAAAAAATGTTTAAGTTCATATTTTCATAAAATAATTTTTTAAAATCAAGTTTAACTTATTTTTATTTTATTTGTTCTCATCATTTGTCAATATTTTATCTAACTTCAAAATTATTCCTTCTCCCATGGGCACTGAAAATGTTTATCTAAGCTTATTACTAAAGTATTTTCTTCCTCGACTGATTGTAAGATTATCGCATTGGCTAAGTCTAAATAATTTTCTTTGATCCATTCGCATGTTTCAATTCCAACTTATTCTTCAGTTATAGCCAAAAATTCATCATTTCGTTTCAGGAGTACTCTTTTTGGCTGGATTCTTGTTTTTATCATATATTTTTCTTTTGTGTGCATTTTGAGGTGATGATGGAGTAATATTAAGAAAGCAAAATAAATTCCACATTTAGGACAAGTGTGAGATTTGATTTTTTCTTTGATACTTCGGCAACAGTTATCATAGGGCATGTCAGCAACGTCGAATGCAATACTTTGAAATAATGATGTATATTTGAAATTCTCATTTTCAACTGAAGCTATTATCTCAAATTATGAAAATAAGTTAAATAATATTACTTTTCTTCTTATTTTTATAAAATATTTAAAAATTTTAAATTTTGATATTGTAGACAATAGCTATAACAAAATAAATGTTTAGGCTTTTAGCATTAATTTAGTCAACAAATAGTGAACTTAATTTATTTTTCAAAGTGTATGATTTTTCAAAACTTTTAATGAAATGTAATAAATTACCTTTGTTATTTAAAAATTTTCTGTATCTTTAAAATCGTTAACCCCTCATTTTCCCCTTCTAACTCTCCGTAAACAAATTCAAGACTCCTCATTAAGCGTTACGTAATTTACGAACGTTCCTTATGACCTTTTTTTCAAATTTCACCACTGATTTCTTTTCCATTGACATTGTATTTATTAAAAAAACTTGACTATGAATCAGTAAATATATCGATGTTTTGATATATTTACTGATTCATAGTCAAGCTTTTTAATAAATGCAATCTAAATAATTATCATTAAATTCCAATGGAGACTTATATAAGCCCCCTAATGATTACATCGAATAAACCAGTAAATTTATTTAAATGACAATATTCTATCATTTTTTATATTCAAACGAATTCTCGACAAAAATCATCTAAAAAGCATCAAATTTCGCTGAAATAATTTATATTTAAAGATTGGTATTTTAGTGATAAGTACTCTTAAAATATCATTTATTCACCACTATTAATTAGGGATTTCAAAAATACCGACTTTTGCAATACCGGTTTTTACCGGTAATACGTCTTCTTTTATTCAACTTCTATTATTA
>CAUHTR010000868.1:0-22527 GCA_959609185.1 Schmidtea polychroa | reverse complement strand
TACCAGTTTCGGTATTAACGGTAATGGAATCCCTAGTTGTAAGTACTTGGTATCTGGTTGTAAATATCTAGTGGTTAGCTGGTTGTTAGTACTTGGTATATGGTAGTTGGTACTTATTTATTAGTATCTGGTTGTAAGTAGTTTGAACCTGGTTGTTAGCTGGTTGTTGGTTGTTAGTTGTAAGTACTTGGTTGGGTTGCAAGAAATCAATAGAAAAGTGGATCTCAAGTATCAGATGCAATACCTCAAATTCATTATCTTAATATTATGATTGATTATTTCGTTAAATGGTTATTGTGTAAGGATCATTTTATACGACAATTTTATTTCAAAATAACAACTTAATTTGATTAATAAATGTGTGTCTTAATTATCTGAAATTTTATTCAAATTACAATCAAATTAATTTAAGCCTTGAAAAATCAATTAACCAGTTTAAAAAGTTTATTCAGAGTTTATTGACTGGTTGCAACTTGTTAGTATCTCGTTGGGATTTGTGGGTATTTTGTTGATGGTACTTGGTTGTAAGTATTTGGAATCTGGTTGTAAGTACTTAGTTGTAAGTAATTGGTATCTAGTTGTATGTATCTGGTTCGAAGTTTGTATACAAAAAATCCTTGGACCTTAAAATATCTTGGATTTTTAGTCACAGCTGATTTGCATATACAAAATATTTGTAGGATTACAAAATACCATGGTTTTTTAAAAGAGGATCGGATTTCATATACAAAAAATCCTGGGACCTTAAAATACCAGGCTTTTTAATGACAGCCAGATCTTGTATTAAAAATTCCTGTAACAAAGGAGACCCCTCACTATAGTATAAAAAATACCCTGTGGTCCGCTACAGCACATGCCATTTTAGCGAGGATTTTTTAGAGACACCCTCACTATAGTCAGAAAAATGTAATGTAATTAAAAAATACTCATCTGGAGCATTCTCATCTTCCATTACACAGCCATTACCAGTCTGGAGCAGCCCCTTTTTCTATTATACAGCCAATACCCCCATTGAAGCAGTAGCTTTTTATTAAGGATTAAATAGAGAACCCCTCACTATAACTAGAAAAATGTGATTTTATTAATAATTGCCCCCTGGAGCAGTCAAATTTCCATTACACAGCTATTACCCTTTCGGAGAAGAACACCCGGTAGTCTCACCTCTATTATATAGCTATTACCTTGTTGGAGCACTAAAAATAATGTATACGTGGCGGGGGGGGGGGGATACCGGCTGGTCTGCTTTATTATTACCTACTTATTACCTACTACTTTCTTGGAAAAAATATTTTTTGAAAAATTATGTAGGTCAACTGAGATACTTTTCTTTAAATTTTGAGTTAATTTTTAAGTTGATCTACATAATTTTTGAGTTGACCTGCATATTTTTTCGAAATTTTTCTGTTTTGAGTTGACCTACTTATTATTTCAAAGCATTTTCTATGTTTCTTGAGTTGTTCCACAACATTTTCCAAGAATATTTTGCCTATGGGGGGACATGTGAATTTGCGAGCCTTTATCTATTTATTTAGAAGGTATCCGATCTTTTTCAATGAAGATAGAGAAAAACCTACCTAAATCGCTCTACACATTCAAATAAGTAAATTATTCCAATTTCATCAAAATCATTTGATTAGTTTTCAAGAAAAAATTTACAACAGTTTCTCCCATTATAGCATTAGATGGCCAGATATATAAAAATGTATTGCTAATGCCATTTACTTAAGTGAACAGTGCTAATAACTTAAACCAGCTCTCTCCTTACCGGCATGGTAATGAAACACAGGAATAGGGTCAACTCAAAGTATTAAAGTATTCATAAAATCTTCTTACTTGACTGATAGAAAATCCAAGAATATGCTCAAAATATTGAGGTAAACTTGTCAGCAAAGTATACAATGACCACATAGAACAGAAATTTGCCACTGAGATCGCCCAAACAGGTAATGATAATAATATGGACTTCCAAGGAACATTGGAATGTTTCTAAATGGTTCTTTAAAGTGATATTTTAAATAAATTCGCACTTCTTCATTGGATAAATTTACGGAAGATTCAATGAATTTCTTTTCGGTCATGGTAATTCTCGGGTGGTTTGCTGGAGTACTGTAGGCAACAAAAGACCATATAATAAACCATACAATACCAATAATGCCTATTAATGAAAATATATATAAATATGAATATGATATTTAAGTGAAATTTTACCAGGTATATAGAAAACAGATGGCCATCCTCCCATTACTTCGGCTTCAATCAATTGAGCAGAAGCCAATAACCCTATAACTAAACCTGCAAAACTTCCTAAAAAGAATCTTGTTTAAATGGAAATGGAAAAATTAAAATTTGTTACCCGAATAAACAATGCCTCCAATAAATGTAGTTTCCATTGCAGGAGCCCAGTAGCCCAACATTGTATGCATGGCTGGATAAGTGATGCTCTTAAATTGCATGTTAGTTAAAAAACAAATATTTTGGATTAGTGCTTTTACCTCTCCTGCCCCCTCTAAAATTCTCAATGCAATTAACCATCCATAGCCCATTTTAGCAGCTACAGGTGTCAATAATGTCAGTAAAGATGTCCATAAAACTCCAATTCCAAAAAACCATTTTCCTCCTACTTTAACAGCAATAGCGCCAGCTAAATTTATTATTATTATTATTATTATTATTATTATTATTATTATTATTATTATTATTATTATTATTATTATTATTATTATTATTATTATTATTATTATTATTATTATTATTATTATTATTATTATTATTATTATTATTATTATTATTATTATTATTATTATTATTATTATTATTATTATTATTATTATTATTATTATTATTATTATTATTATTATTATTATTAATATTATTATTATATATATACAGTAAATTTCTGAAGAAATTTTTAAGCATTAACATTGCAAAAATTTAATTAATTAGATCAACAAAAATGAACTGATTAATATATTCAGCTTTTGTTGTTTTGTCCAGATCTGATTTGATGGTGATGATGTTATTACAGGTTATTAGTAAGTAGTATAATACTTATACTGGTAATTAATACTTAGGATTTAACAATTTACCAGGAATTTGAAGTGGTATATAACCCCAAAAGAAAGCTGCAAGTATCAATCCCTGAATGTTCTGATTCCAAACAAATTCTCCTTCTTTCTGTAAAGATATCCATACTATGAATATTTACTAGATTTATAAAACATACTATCGATTTAGTAGCGTTCTTTGAATCTGTGTAAGTGCACTCGGGAGTCACATTTAGTCCCGGTTCTTTAAGAGCTGAATTGTTCACCATGGCAAGAATGGCAACGCTAAGATTAACTCGAAGAGTGTAAACAACTGCGAATCCCAAAAATCCCCAAAAGGCAATTACATACCTCGTAGGTATACAGAATCGGTTATACCATTTCTCTCTATGATCATCAGCATTCAGATCTAGATTGTCCTCGTTTATATTTGAACTGTAATAATTGATTCGTACATTAGAAACATTCAAAAGATTCGATTTGTCTGTCATAGAATTATTCCGTTTAATTGTGCAACAGAATCGATAGTGAACTGATCACGTGAATAATAGTTCAACTCATCAATTATCACACATACACACACACACAATGCATCTGTGTATACATGACTGATTCATCTTAGCATCATATATGTTACTATATTTATGACATTTATTATGAAATAATAATAATAATAATAATAATAATAATAATAATAATAATAATAATAATAATAATAATAATAATAATAATAATAATAATAATAATAATAATAATAATAATAATAATAATAATAATAATAATAATAATAATAATAATAATAATAATAATAATAATAATATAATAATAATAATAATAATAATAATAATAATAATAATAATAATAATAATAATAATAATAATAATAATAATAATAATAATAATAATAATAATAATAATAATAATAATATTAATAATAATAAATTAATTATTAAGTTGATTTAAACAAAATAAGATAATTTATTTATAATTTTTCTTTAAAAACTTTATTCTGTAGAGTTAAGTTATTTAATATTTTTCTTAATCAGAAATTCGGTCCAGGAAATTTAAAAAAAACAAACATTCGTCAAATTTGCATTATTGAATAATATGTTCTACTAGGATGACTCGAAATTGGTTTCTTGAACTACAAGGTGTCTTCATTTCTAGAATATCGAATCAACTCCACCATGGAATCCATTAGGGAAGTTTGAAGGTATTCTTTCATTATTGAAATCAAACTTTGCTCAGCATAACTTACTTAGTCAAGAACTTTACATTGAGGAATCCATAGTATTGTACAAATGAAGGTTGTCTTTCAACCTATATATTCCTTCTAAATGCCATCGATTTGTTATAAAACTATTTGAACTTGTTTATTCGAGAAAATATATATATATATATCATCTGTACAGGCTCATCAACAGGAATAACCCATGTTGACAAATTGAATACAAGCGGATCTAATGTTTATACACTTATACAGCCTTATCTCAAAAGAAATCATTATTTATACCTGATAATTGGTAATATATTTCTACGAAAATAATACCTGAGCCTGTGGTATGGTTAGAAAGAATAGGAGATTCTTACCTAAGTTATCATCAAAACTAAGAAAAGGAGAATTTCATACTTCGTGCAACAAAAATTTATTTATTTCAAATGGATGGACAAAAGAGAAGTATTTATGCTTTCTACCAATCATGAATTCTCGGTGAAAGAAACGGGAAAATGGATTTGCCGATTAGTAGAGAGCAAATAAAGCCAAATTTATGGATGGCGTTGACAAATCTGATATGGAAATGTCATTTGAGAAAATGTTTTTATGTTTGAGAAAACCAACAAATTGGTACCGTACAGTATTCTTCCACTTGATTCATATCTCCATTCACAATTCACAAAAGATTCATGATGACATCCACAAGAGAAAAACTCCGCTTTCTGACTTCAAACTTAATATCATTCAAGCTTTATTCACCAAATATGGTGTTGAGGTCTCGATAATTGAGAGTCTCAACCTAACTGGTTCTTATATATGGTACAAATAAGTACTAAGTATAAAATATATATTTAAAAACAAAATTTACCACCAATATCGTTTTATCAGATTCAATGATATCAAACCTAGATTTACCAAATTCAGATTCAAAAAATCAGGTTTATTCTACAGAAAAATGTGCGTTCTAAGTAGTTGTTTGTATGTTGTGTTAATTAAAGAAGAAAATTATGTTCAACGAAAATCTGCTGTATTTATTCAATATTTATTGCGAGAAATGTTATGGTGAAGATACTGAGTTTTCACTCAGTATTTATTCTAATTTTGGTTATAGAAAGATATTTAAAATATTTCTCTACGGATGTTGCATTATTTAAATTTAATTGTCAAGTCTCGATGATGTTGAAATATTTATTTAAATTAACGAAATAAGATATTCTTTGCTGATAAATCCAGTATAGGAATATTATTTAATCTTAATTTATCATAATTAATATTTTATTGTCTGATTATATCGATTTATTTATATATTATAGTACAATTTAGTTTTTGCATATATATATATATAATATTAAAAATAAAAAAAAGTTTTTATTTTTGTTTAAATAATCAGAAAAGCAGAAGGTCGATCTTCTTAATAATGCACGAAATAACAAATCCAGCTGTAACAACCAAAAAGTTAATTCAATCAACATTGAAGAAGTCCAAACGACTGAATAAAGCTTTTATTTTCCTCAAAAGAGGACATTGGATCATTTTTGAATAATGTCTTGTCCATTTCACTGTCACGTCCAATTTCAGATGTTAATCGAGCTGCTTCCATTTGTGCACGATAAACTTGCGATCGACAATCAGGGATCTTGTCCATTCCAACGTCAGATTTTAAAGCAGCCATAATCATATGACTATTGATTTTCATTGTTTCTGGTATCCATGAAATAAACGCCAAAGCACCCTGATGTTTTAATTCGGACAACTGAGAAAATCTGTTGGATAATTCTTCAATTAAATAATTTCTGATTTCCGTTTTGCAAACAAATCGATTTGAAAAATCCGACATTGCATGATTCAATATAATTTCCTCACGAATACATAATACAATATCGTTGCTTTTATTGACGAACTTATCTGTGAATTTAGAAGACTCGATCCAATGCATAATCATGAAAAATGATGGCAACAACTCTGAAAGTTCCGTGACAATCGATACGATTAATTTACCGGGAATTTTTCCTTTCGCATATCTATCGATTTCATTAAGCCAATTTTTAACATTGTTGAACGAATCTTGATTGGTAACATCAACTGAAGGATCACACTTAACACCTGAAGCCATTTTAACAAAGCAATTAAATCCAAATTTAAACACAATTCAATCTCTTCCAAAAAAATTCCAATTTCGAAAATTTACCAAATTTAATCCAAATAAACAACCTTATTTAATTATAACAATCCATCCAATCAATAATTTCTAAAACTACATTTATATAAAATTTTACAAAAATCAAAACCTACTTCTTGCGTCTGTGTGCGCACACCAACAAGAATCGGTCTAACCAGACCGCGCACACAGACGCGATAGAAAAAAGCCAAATAAATGCCAGTAAGAGGCAATCCCCCTCTGACTGGTCGAAACAAACATCTTGGAACAGAATACAAATCAGCTATGGATACAATCGCAAATAACTATGCAAATTTTATTATTGAAGCTTTTAAATGAAATAAAATTGTATACTATGTTGCACTTACAATTCATCTATCTTTACGATTATTAGCTTGCTGTAAGGGTAGCTTCCCACGATACTGTCCAATTTTCCCCTTATGTTTTAAAGTTTTTGTGTTAAATTAACAAATCAAATAAAAGCTATATAATATATGCAATAAAAATGATTGACTACATTATTCAATTAAAAAATATTATATATAATAAAAATGATTGAATACACTATTCAATTAAATAAGTGGATAAAATGTACATGAAAGATAATCAAATAGTCTCACAAGAATGAAAAAAATGTAAATAGTCAGATGAATGGATAAATGTTTGTTGGGTATTGAATGGCTTTCTGAATTAGGACTTGCATTGACTGGGATATTTTATTGGCCTTGTTCAGCATAGATATTGACCCTATATTTGTTGGGCTTCTTCAATAGTTTTCATCGAGCTGGAAATGCACAATTATTCTTCCACTGCCATCAACAAGGGTGTTCAAAAATCTTTTTGTGTCGGTCGATCTCAGAATTCTTCTCTCACATTCTACAGTCCGTCATTTTATTTCTGAGATCCCTCATTATATCAAGCACAAAAACCTCAAAGAAGATACATTGTTCTTCACATAACATCAGAAAAAGTACTAGATTTTGGTGCTCAGATTGCCCTTATAAAGATTACCACATAAAAATGCATTTTTAAAAATAAGATTAAAAAAGGGTTAATACTAAAATAATTTCTAATAAGTTATAATAGAGACTAAAACAAAACCTGATATCAAGCCTCGCCACAAACTGACATTCTAAATATTTACTTTTTTTACGTCGCTCAACAACAGAATGTTTACTAAAACACAATTTAATAAATCACCGACAAACCCCAACATTAATATTATTTAAAACAATAAAAGGCTTAAATTATCATTTTATTGTTTTAAATAATAAATGCTGCTACCAAGAAATCATCATTTTTTTAATATTATTATAATATTATTTTCAATAAATTAATATGGACAAAGATATCATATTAATTATGAAAATCATGTCCAAATTTATTTTAAAGTGGGTTCAATAAATAAGTGAAATTAAATCTTAATATGAAATAAAACTTCAGTTTTAAAATCTATTAAAACCCTTTAAAGTACTAATTTGGATATTTGGATAATTTGACTTAAGTGGGCTACATAGGTCAAATTTGTATGAAATTATAATTGACATTTTGATCAACTTTATGGAAAAAGATTTAATTTAACTTTTTTTTTGTTATAAGGAAAATAATAGAATTAATTTTAAAATCAGATAAAAATTTTACAGATACACTGTATCGAAAAATTTTATCTAGTTTACCATTGATCTTCTCTCAATCTCCATTATCTTCCTTTTTGACCATCGATCAATATTTTGTTTTATTGAACAGTTTTTGGCATTGACACTTTTAAACATTTGAAAAGTCATTGCCTAAAATTCATGTTAAATAAAACAAAATATTTATCAATGGTCAAATAAGAAAAACACCGTTACGAGGACTAGGCCAACATTGCTCCTCTCTATGGCACAGTATCTCAAGGGGCACAGAAACAATGATCATTTTTTTAACAAATTTTTCTGAAATTTTTGACTATTAGATATTTTTCTATAATTGATTATAATTTTTAATAATGAAAATTAATTTGTAATAACTGTAAGGTTAGCTAGCTATCTTTGTTGTTCTTTTCAATAAAAATATCGTTACAAAATTTCGTGTATTTCACTGTAAAAAAAACTGATTTGTTTCTTAATACATACAATGTTCTATGAAAAACCGTAAATTTTGTTCCTTGTTTAGGGCGCGAGTTTGAAATCCCCTGCCCCTGAAGAAGAAATTTATCGAAATAAATGAATGCATTTTTAATATTAACACTATTCAAAAACAATCAGTTAAATGAAAAAAAATATTTAATATTTATCAATTTACTGGTGTTAATTTATAATAAATTTATTTATTATTTTGCATATTATATTATCGATAAAAAGATTTATTATTTAAATTATTATTTTTATAATTTAAAAAAATATTTTTATTAAAAAAATATAATTAATAAATTTGTTCATAAAATCTATAATTTCTATAGTTATTCTCTTCCTGACGATGACAGGAAACTATCGAATTATATCGTAAACTGAATCTTCGAGTGGCACTTTCTTATAATAAATATTTTTGTTCGATAATAATTCGCAAAAGATAATTTTGCAATTTTCGTGAAGTTTTTGTGTTAAAACAATAATAAATTCGAATTGTATATAAAGTATAAAGATTATTTTTTAAGCATGACGTCATATTTCATTGACTTACCTAAAGGGTAAGCAAGAAGGAAGATATGTGTCAAAGGGCACTAAAAGATAGATTAACTTTTTTTTATTCTTTTAAATTTTTTTATTTTTATGTAATTGTCGTAAAATATTTTAATTCCGAGTTCTTAAACACGGATCAAGCTATTTACAGAGAATATATAACATATACTCATATGTTACAAAGTTTATATAGAATTTAGATTTGATATTTTGCAATTTTGGTTTGATGCTCAAGAACAAAGTTTTAAAGCTTCAGAGAAATCCAGAAAAAGTGATGATAATGTTAATTTTATTTTGCTTCTTTTCATCTTCGTGTTTGTAAATATATTTTCCCAGTTAGCCCGAAATTTTCAAAATTCTTTACTTTATTCTTTTGAAACCCGAATCTAATTGAAAAATAAAACCAAATAATTACACTTTGAACAATTTTTTTTGTTGAAGAACAGAAAATTCCAGACCCTCATAAGTTGTACCTGAGACTTATTTATGATTAACAGTAAAATCTTCCATCTATTTCACCATTAGTTTCCATTGATTTTCTTTTATATCTAACACAAATGTTCGACACCGCCTTTTCCATGTATATATTTATTAATGATTATCAAACATATAACAAAGTTATGAAATATTATCACTCTCAGTGCCACAGAAAAGCAGGCCTTTTTAACATGTAATTTCCAGACACATTGACCTGGCAAGTTTATTTTAACACTTTGACTGCCATATGCCACGTGTAGCGCCGGTGGTACATACATAATACTACTGAATAATCATGTTTTTCTTGTGGCAGTGGGCTTAAACTGTTTATTTATATACAGTGGCACCTTGATAAAAGTAAATTCAGGTTTTTTTGTTATGGTTTACATCTACATTTAGAGGTATATATGGTGGCAGTCAACGTGTTAAAAAAAAGTCTCTGTCAGACAAATCGACCTGACACAAAGTATGTTAAACGAAATTTAATAACTTTATTATAGGTATTGAGAAGGTGACAGAAAAATATTGTAATTGTGGTGCGAGCGGCAAAGCACTGTCAGTCAAAAATGACTGACATGGCACTGAGAGTGTTAAACAAATTTGAAACAAATTTTTCATAGATTTTGAGGTCTAGTTAAAAGGTAAAAAAATGCAATCGTATTAAAAATATTTTAGCTAGATTTATTTTTAAAAATTCATTTCATCAAGAATGAGCTTAATGTCGATCAAATTTGGTGATGGATGTTCATTTTCCTAGGAAAGGATCAGAACACAGATCCATTTGATTGGTGATGTCGATAATCGTGTCATAGGCATACTTAACATGGTCTTCCGTTGCAAACTGGTAGCAAACTGCAAATCGCAGATATAGCGTATCAGTATCACTAAACGCAGATGTAACAATATGTATTCGGCCATCAGCTTCAATTCTCGAATATAATTCCTTGTTGATCTCATTGTTTCCCTAAACTCATATGTATATCTCTCAGCATACAAGTACGCATGTACCTTCAACCGGAAACAGACCAACCCCATTGTTACTTCTTCGACAATTTCAAATCGATAATCTCCTAATATTAACTTTTCAAACAAATGGGCTAATTTTATATGCTTTTAACAAAAGGACATTAATAAATCATATTTTGTTTTAAATAACATACATTTCTGATATACTTTTGAATTCCGTCAACTCCATAAAGACGTAGCACAAACCAAATTTTTAGAGAACGGAATCTGCGGCCGAGTTGAATATGCCAGTGCTAGGATGAAGAATGGATATTTTCAATAAAATTGTTTAAATTTACTCGGAAATCAGGGCATTTTCCTTCTTGTTTGTGTTTTAAATAAACCGGATCAACTGTAAAGGTTTCCACAACAAATCTGCTGTCTTTAAACCTAGAAAATATATGATATATTTTATCAACATTAAAATGACATGCAGGCTTTGCTTTTAGTTTTGTTTTTACCTTTGACTTGCTTTTGAAACTTTTTATAAGCTTTCTCAATTCATTTTGACGTTATTCATAAATAATTTATAATTACAAACTAAAAAATAAATGTATAAAGTTCACAATAATGTTAGTAGTGAAAGTAAAAGTTGTGGAACCAGCTGAATAATGTACAGAAGTTCTAATTGGTATGAAAGAGTTCATAACAGAATAATTTATTAACAAGTGGCTCTCTCTTAATTTTCTTTCCAACCAATTTTTTGTCTCTTTCGGGTGGCGAGAGGTGTGTATAGGGTTGCCAACTCCCACAACCTCGAACCCGGGAGATTATAAAATTGCGAACAGTTAAACGCTTAAGCAATAATATAACAGGTGTTTTTTCACATTTTTGGTTTACACATGTTAGTGATTTTAACTATATAATGACTAATAAATTAAAGATTTAAACAAAACAATTATTTTTACATATTACATTTTACATTTTAAAAATGAAAAAAACCTGACAGTGACAGACTAATAACGTGGGTAAGAAGAAAAACATAAAATCGCTCGCCACGAACAAACAACTTAAACTTCCGGTGACTGTGAGCAAAAATAAATCTTGACTATCATTATTTTAGAGAAATCAAATAAAAGTTAAAACTTCAAAAACTGCACTTTTTTCTTAAAAAATTGTAAAATATTGTAAAAACGGAAAGACGGGCCATAGTTAACCGGGAGACGGGAGACGAAAGCCGATTTCTGGAGACTCCCGGTAAAAACGGAAGAGTTGGCAAGCCTACCCATTGGGTTTGGATAACTCCTAATTTTGATAGTAAGATCTTCCTTGTGAGTTTTTATTAGATGACAGAATTAAGGGAAATTGAAATTTTTGGAATGAAGAATTTAGTAAGTCTTTCCTTGAAGCTTATTCTTGTAATGATACATTTTCAAATTCTTTCGAATCCAATTCTTCAATATCAATCTCATTGCAGTTTTGATAATTTGATAAAACTTTTATTTCTGCAAATATTCCTGGCAAATTCTTATTCACCTCTTCCTGGTGACAAATCTTCGTTAATCGTTTATGAATTCGAATGGAAAGGAATGACGAAGTCATGAACCGTTGTATTTTTTTTATCCTTGATGGAAGATGGTAACCAAATATATTTTTGTTAATAAAATATTTAATTCTGAGTTTCTTTAACAATAATTGTGAAAAATAAATTAATTAAACTTACCAAACAGCAGAACAATCAAAATTAACAAGCATCCATTTGTGGGGATTGAAAACAAATGACATTGCATACTAATGGCAAATAGTGTTAGCCTCAGAAGATTATGTATATAAACTTACCTCTATCCCATTCAGGAAATGCCTATATTCTGGGCAAATCAGTGCAGAACCTGCGTATGCAGCATCAACATGGAGCCAGATTTGGTTAGCTTCACATATCGGGCCTATTTCATCAAGCCTATCAAATGCGCATGATCCGGTAGTCCCAAGAGTCGCAACGCACTACAATAATAGTAAAGTCATTGGCAATTCTTTAGGAGAATGTAAATTCCCATCACCTGAATTCCTTATACTTTTATTTTTCATTAAAAAAATTAACATATTTTTGCTCAATTATTTGTTTTAATTAATTAATTTATTAACATCAGGCAGATTTTATAATACCAAGGTACAGAATTATTCTATTTTGATAAACCTTGACACCAAAAGTCATTCGCTGCCATGATGCCTTACTAAATTAGTTCCATTAAAACTAAAAACTAATAATTTCATATTATTTGAGTACTAAAAGGTTACAATTGTCTCTTTGCAGAAGGAAATTATCTCTTATTTATCATAAAGCACTGATGATGCTTTTCAAGATACTGAAAAAGTAAACTTTCAAAGAAGTTTTAAGGTACAAAGCTTTCAGCAAAGTCGATCATTTAGCCAAAGGAATGTCTTCTTCGACAAAGGAGTTATTAACAGTAATTTTAATAAGCGCAATATACAGTTTCTTGTAAATAACAAGATCTATCACTTCAGGTCATCGTTTTTCATGACGTTAATGGTCATGTTAACGGACCTTTATCAATAGAAATTGCTATAAATGATCGGTTCTGGTATCGTTAAAAGTCATTTAGGGAAGTGCGCAATATTTCATTCCTAAAGAATTCAGAAGTTTAATAATCTCAATACCTTACCATTCTTTGTGGTTATGTAAAGAAAAAAATGATAACATTTTCATAATTTTTCACTTACATAAAATGGGTAAAATCCATTTTCCAAGTCTTCTTTAATCATTTCTTGAAGAACTATACCGCGCATTTTTCGTTTGATAGATTTAACTTCTCTCATTTTAATCATACTCAACAATCCAGCTCTTTCGACAGATGAATGCGCCTAAGGAAACTGTAAATGTCAATGAATTTAAAGGGGATATACTTGATCAGAATAATATCCAACAAGTTTACTCATAATAGTATACTGATTTTCATGGAGATTCTCTTTACGTCGAGATTCAATAGCTTTGTTTCTGGCGGCCAAAAGAGCCACAAATGTTGCCTCGCTGCATGTATTCTAAATATATATATATATATATATATATATATATATATATATATATATATATATATATATTATATATATATATATATATATATATATATATATATATATATATATATATATATATATTTATTTATTTATTATTATTATTAATATTATTATTATTATTATTATTATTATTATTATTATTATTATTATTATTATTATTATTATTATTATTATTATTATTATTATTATTATTATTATTATTATTATTATTATTATTGGGTTTTTTATTAAAACAATAATGAAAAATTTTATTGATTCACATTTTGACTTCAATTGTGTTCTTTGGTACCAAATCGATGAACTTTTTCATATTCGATGACAGATAGCGATGAAAATTAATCTTGGAGCGTTGATTGTGGTTCATTAAGATTAGAAAGAATTTGTGTGGACAATCTTTAGCTTTAGTTCATATTCGCTGATCGTTGGGAAGCAATCGAAAGTTCTACTTGTGATTTTAGACTTTCATAGAAACAAATTTTTATTAAATGATTTTATCTTCGAAGTCGATGTGATAATTTTTTCAGGTGGTCCTTGAAGATTTGTTTTGAGTGATTTTAATTTGTCGAACAAGTCTGACCTGAACCTTCAACCACTAGATTTTTTCATGAATATCAAATCAAAATGCATGGTCTTCCACCTCGACGTACAAAATCAATTGAAATTTGATGTTCTTTTAGACAACAACAGAACTTCAGTGTGATAGAGCACACATGAAATTCAGAATTAATTGTATCGCACATCTGGTTGAAAAGTCTTACTTGAAGAGGTCGATGCATGATGTATTTACAACTTGAATGACTTGATTCATAAACATCTGCAGATCTTGAGGCAAGGACTGTGATATTATTATTATTTTTATTATTATTATTTTTATTATTATTATTATTATTATTATTATTATTATTATTATTATTATTATGACATTGTTTTTTATTTGAAGTATTTTTTTATTATTAGTGTTTTAATAAATTATTTAATTTCTAGAATGAGATTAATATTTTTTAAAAATTATAAAATCCATTAGTGTTATTTATTTTTATTGTTGAATATGCAAAGAATAGAAAAATTGAGTTTCCTGTCCATTAAAAATAGAAATAAATATATCTGTAAATAATAAAATATTTCAATCAGCAAATATTTAGTAACATTTTAACTAACATTTGTAGTCAAAACTATTTATATTTTAAATTCTGCTATATGATTGAAGTAAATTACATAAATAACTCCCCCTCCAGTCCCTGATTCCGATAGGAAATCCTTGGGCAATTGTAACATCTTTGCTAGCCAATCCATCATGACCACTTCTAACTCCGTGCAGGCTGGACTCGATGCCTAATAGTATTAAAACATGAAATTCTAAATAGTTATATTTCAATTAACCCATGTAAATCCGATGCACCCAATTCCTCCAGAAAGGATATCTCCACACATGGCGGCGTAAGAGTTAGCTGCTGGAAAGTACGCATGAAAATGCGGATGATGCCAGTGAGTGATCTGTAAATTTATTATAATAATATTCCATTTCTTGTTTAAATGCAATTCAATAGAATTTTATTTTTATTTTCGGTAATATCTTACATTTTTATTTTTTTTATTTTTTCAATTTCCTTCTTCTTAATTTCTCTTTAAATAGAATTCTTTCTTTTCTTTTATTTTTGTTAATTAATTCAATAACCTTTTGAGGATATAATTAAGAATTTATTTCTATATATACATTTTTATTGATACATAGCCTTCAAGCCTATGTAAATAATTACACAAATGCTAAATTTTATATTTGGAGACCACATTTAGCAATTATCAGAAACCAGTATGCACTTCATAAATAATTTTTAGATATTTAGCAGAAATAATCTGCTGACCTGAAAATTCATATTTTATAATCTAATAAGTTTTTAATGTCTCACAAAAATTTTAAAAATTATTTTTCATATTAATATTATTTTAAAAATATTTAGAAATCTATTTTAGAATCTAATTTTTCACATCGTGTTGCTTTGTGATATCTGTAGATTTTTATTGTCTCCCGACTAATTTAATTATTTTATATTTATTTTTACTGCTGATTTATTTGCTTTTTCATTTAATCGTATTGTATTTTTTCACTTTTGTTATATCAGTAAAATCCTTGAATTGTTTTGTTCGCCTTTGATCTTTTAATATCCGATTTGTTTTCATTATGATTATAGATCAGAAATTTGTTTTACAAAGGAAAATAAAATTTTTATTTACAGTCAAAATAAATGAAAATAAATGAGATCAATTTTATAGTTTCAAAAGTTAATTTATAAATCGATATTATATATTTAATTATTTAATTATTTAATTATTTAAATATAATTTATTTTAAAAATGTGTTATCAAATGCGAAAAACTTAATTAAAACATTGTTAATTTTTTTTAATTAATTGATATATTTACAAACCAGCTGATCTAGATCTTCTCTTTCCATTATTTTTATGCACTTTAAAGATTGATTTATAAAAAAAATCTTTTCAATAATAACAAAAGTGAATAAAATTAACTTTAATTCATAAAAATTTGGATTAATTTTACATACAATATTAAAAATAAATATGTAAAAGTCAAAAATAAAAATAATAATAATAAGTGAGCATTCCAATTTTTACAATTAAATATTTCATTTAATTCTCAGTATTTTTCATTATGTTTTAATTGTTTTCATTTTAATCAACAAACTTTGAATGCTTTTTTGTTTGTGTTTATTTATTAATTATTGAAATTATTATTGACATACAAACAATTATTAATAATTAAATAAAAGGTTAGTGAATTAGTGTTACCCCGGGCATTATGACACTGTTCACGTCATTCATGATGTCATCCCATTCTTCTGGTTTTACCGGAGGATCAGCAGAAATCATTTTATGAAGATAACCTGGTTCAATTTGAGGGAAAACCTTTAATTCATCTATGTTCTCCAAATAGTTTGCGACAAAATCAATCATTTCTTTGCCTCGTTTTCTGAATTCTTCGGCATCCATTTTCGGAGTGTAAACATCGTGACTGATCTTTCTACCCGACTTTGTAAAGTTATCTTTATTGTCTAGAAATACAAACAAAATGCATTAATTTCAAAACAGTTTTTGATCATTTAGAAATTTTTTCAACATTTTTCAATTTTCTTTTCTTACCAAAAACATTCATTTGAAATTGCAAATTTTTTCAACAATAATTTGTAATCGATTCGGCAAAAAATATAAAAAATTCTGACCTTCGACTTTGTTATGTCAGTAAATGTTTTGGTAAAATTATTATACTTGGATGTGGATTTTTGTTTTTTAAGTAAATATTTTATCAGATTTATATAAACAAAGTCGTATAAAATTTAGAATTGTACTTACTATGAATCATGAATGAAAAATAAATTGTTGAAATTTTTTAAAAAAATTTACGATAATTTATATTTTGATCGAATTATTACTAATAATCCGCCAATCAAAATTGATCGACGTCTTTTCAAGTAATTTAATCCTTTAATGTCGACTTTAATTAGTTTCACAGATAGTATGCTACTGACAAATGAAATTGTTGTCAATACAAGTAAATTGATCCAATAATAAGCAACTTGTTTGAATGGTTTGGATTTTTATTATTTAGCAAGACGAATAGGCATACGGACATGGGAAATTGTGATATTTTCTGAATGTCTATTTTTGTGAATTATTATTATTATTATTATTATTATTATTATTATTATTATTATTATTATTATTATTATTATTATTATTATTATTATTATTATTATTATTATTAATATTATTGTTATCATTATTATTATTATTATTATTATTATTATTATTATTATTATTATTATTATTATTATTATTATTATTATTATTATTATTATTATTATTATTATTAATATTATTGTTATCATTATTATTATTATTATTATTATTATTATTATTATTATTATTATTATTATTATTATTATTATTATTATTTTTATTATTATTATTATTAATAATATTATTGTTATCATTGTTATTTTTATTATTATTATTTTAAAGGATCTTTAATAAAAAAAATTTTAAACTCTTCAAAAAAAGTTTATTTTTAACCAATGAAAAGTAAGAAATGGAAATAAAAGAGAAGATCAAAAAGCATTTGAAAATAGAAGAAACTAAATTCCAGGAAATTGAAAAGGATTATTTTATAGTTGCAAATATTTTTATTTTTATTAAATATATAATTTGCAGCAAAATGCTTAAATTAATATTATTAATATTATTGTTATTATTATTATTAAATAAATAATCAAAGAAAGAAGGCAAAGTTTTAATAATTGAAAATCGCCAAATAAGTATATTAAAATATAACTATTATAATATTCCTACCATTTAACAGTCTTCTTCGTGCTAATAATGACTAAATTTTAATAAAATTTTTCTTCTTTTTGAAAATAAAAAAACATTTTTTAATAATATAAAAATTATTATTTTATTAATTTTTAAAAAATGGACAAAATTTTTAACATTCACATATAAAAATCTTTTAATATTAATATAAAAAATAAAGTTCAATTTAAATTTAAAAATTGTTTTCATACTTTTTAACAAACAATAACATCATCCCAAATAATAAATATCCAACGTAAAATAATTTAAATACATTCAAAATCCATGTAGGCTGGGTACTTTGAATATAAATTATAGGATTTAAAGATCTAATTAGCAACGCCTTGCACGTTACTTGTTCTCAGTAATTACTCAAATTTTCCGAAAAAATCTTAAAATCAGAAATACTGATTTTTTTACTGGTACACTTCCTAAAATATCACTAATGTGGGTCAGTTCATTCCGTCGGCAATGCTCAAGAACTCGAGTACAGAGATGACGGGCAGTCTCTCCAATGTATGTGGCATTACACCCATTACATGAAAATTGATAGACGAGTTCTGAACGCAGACCAACTGTAGTTGGAGACTTATTAGTGAACATGCTACGAAACTTGCAAGACGTTGAAACAATCCTAAATATAGTCTTTTCTACATATTTAAGGGTCTTATGCTTGAATTCTCTGAAACCTTCATGATAAGGTAAAACCACAACGTATTCTTGATCAGTGTGTTTAGATCGGATTTCTTTACCTTCCGAACTTGACAGCGAAATGATAGCATATTAACCTCAACATCAATAGGATCATTTCCTTTAGATAAACCTATGCAATGTTCATGAATATTCAACATTCATTTATCAACGGTCTCTTTTGTCATGCGCTCAATAAAAGATTCAGAATATCCATTTTTAAGAATCAACACTTCCAAAAAATCATCACTTTTCACTGAATTGATAAACGTGGATGATAAAGACCATGCACGAAAAAATAATCATCTCACCATATTTCGCTTTATTTATATTCACAAAAGCTCTCGGGTAGGAGAAAGACCAGTATCAATCACTTTTCTGTATATTTAAGTCTGATAGTCTTTTTCCTCCCGTCGAATAAGCGAATGCAATTAAGGTATCATAGACATTTTTATACTTCACACGTTAATTTAATATTCATATAAACTAAGAAATATTGGTTAATTACTAGTTTGCCGCGTCTGTGTGCGTTCTCTGTTTACATTTGAGATTGGGTTTGTGTGCGCACACAGGCGCGATTAGTGTCGTTTTTTGTGAGTTAATTATTGGTTCTCGCGTCTGTGTGCGCTTTTTACTTTGTTGGATGAACTTGTGTGCGCACACAGACGTGGACAAGTGTGAATATTATTATTTGAGTTTTTGATCGATTTCGGTTTTGATTGTATCGGTTTGAATTAGATTGTTCGAGATTTTTTGCTGGAGTTGTTGTTTAAATTCTAAAAGTGCTTTGGATTTTCTATTGGATTTAATAAAAATTGATATTCGGATTTTGGTTCTTTAATGACTTCAATTAAAGATAATTACTATGATATTCAATGCAACAGGGACGTTCATATATCTCAGGATCGTAAATGTGTGACGTGCCATGATGAATTTATTGAAAGAATTGAATCTGATAACTCAATTGAAAATGATGGTGATGCTTGAATGTTTTTCATATTATTTGTTATAACTCAATGGAAAATGATGATGATGCCTTGAATGTTTTTCATCTTATTCGTCATATTCCTGTTGGAAGTACTACAAACGAAACTGATGGTTCCTTTTTTATGACTCCAAGAGATCCTGATAACAGAAATAGTGTTTTTGACCAACTAATATCAAATTTATTTGGTGGATTGCTGCCGCTGGATTTTAGATCCGATTTGTCCTGATTACATATTTTCAGATCAAAGTTTCGACAAGTGTGTAACGAGTATTATGAATCAATTTGAACAGAGTGGTCCTCCGTCAGCAAATGAGGCAGATATTGAGAAATTACAAGTCAAGAAAATCACCGCAGCTAATGATACAGGTTCCATTTATCTGTCAGATTATGAGGTGGCCGATGAAGTGTACAAGTTGCTCCGTCGAGAAACGCGGATGATTATAATAAGGACCAGCTTCAAAGGATGATTAAAGAAATATCTTACATGTTCACGATTCTCAAGCACTAAAAAACTATCATCAACATAACGTCTATACCCAATTAATTTAGTTAAATTGTATGATGAAATTTTCTTTTCTAAACTTGACATGAAAATAGACGCCATTGTTGTAACCAATTGGAAACCCATAGCAACACCATTCCTAGCCTGAAGAACACTGTTAAACCCTCAAAATATATAGTAGTGTTATATTTTAATATACTTAGTTGGCGATTTTCAAATATTATTATTATTAATACAGGGTTTTCCTAAATGTTTCATCATCTTTATCCAAATTTTTAATCACTTTGTCAAAATAATCATTAAATTAAATAATTTTGTCATGAGATCAGAATTTTATAAGACCAATATTTGGGTCACAAAGGATTATAGCTATCGTAATAAAAAACATAATTTTTTAAAATGAAAAATATAAAATAATATTTTTTTAAATGTAAAATTAAACTAAAAGTAGAAATTATAAATAATTATAAATATGTATTATAAATGTATTATAAATAAACTTTTCAGCTTTATTTCATGCCGTTTAGAGTAAAGGCACAACCCACCACACGCTCAAAACGAGCAGTTGAGTTTAATTTTACATTAAAAAAATATTATTTTATATTTTTCATTTTAAAAAATTATGTTTTTTATTACGATAGCTATAATCTTTTGTGACCCAAATATTGGTCTTATAAAATTTTGATCTCATGACAAAATTATTTAATTTAATGATTAAACATTTAGACAAAATAATTAAACATTTTGATAAAGATGATGAAACATATAGGAAAACCCTGTATTATTGTTATTATTGTTATTATTAATATTATTACTCTTGAGTATAAAATAATTAAAAATTAAATTCTATTTGTAATGAGAGAAGTGCAAGACTGGTCAAGGAGATAAGGACAATGCGAAGAAATAAAATGGGTAGTAAGGTTCGAGAATGTGCATCGAAAATGTGAATTGTGTAAAATCGATAAAAGATTCATAAATTCGAATTAAAGTCTGGAAAATTGATCATGGGATGAACAGGTAGCTAGGAATAACATGGTGATAACGGAATTTTCAGAAAGTGCTAAAAAGAGTGCAAAAAGGTGCTTAAAAGATGAAAACAAGAAAATGAAATTAATTTATTAATTAATTAGCTAGTAAAAAGAAATCCCGAGTTGGGTAAACAAAGAGAAAAGTAAACAGAAGGAAAATTTAGGTCCATTATCTTGTCACAATGATTAATGGGAGAAGATCAAGAAAATGATTGTGCGTGCAGAAAGGCCCGGGTGGGCCATTAATTATATTTGTTCGTCGGACCATTGTGGGTGGCAGCCGAAGCAGATATGTGGAGTCAAATGTCAGGAGAGAGATTGGCTCGGTAATAACCATTTATCATCCCGATTTAGAAGAATATATAAGGAATCGGAAAATCAGAGCAAACCGGTATTCTGCCTTAGTTTCGAACGCGACGAAACCGAGCTTAGGACAATCAGGAAGTTACGGAAACGAACGGATAGAGTTAGGAGATATTCGAGACGTGAAAAGAAAATTGAATTGGAAGCGAGCCAGTTCAAATAGTAAAAGTTCACTTAAAAGGAAGTTAGTGGACAAAGGGTGAATATTGATAAAGATGTTGACAAAGCATCAGCGCCGAGTGGAGAACCGATTAAACTTGTAAAATTCTGTCGTTGATTGTATTTTTGGATTTTAAGATATTTTTGTGATTCAAATATATGTTGGGTAGTTTATTGTTTTGTTATTTATGATTAAAGGGACACGTGGAGTCAGAGGTTACCGACTTGATTTAATAAAACCCAACATTATTATTATTTTTATCATTATTATTAGTCATTAATGTAAGAACTATATATAATTTAAAATTTACTTAGTCATAACTTAGTTATTTTAGTTAGTGGTAAAGAAGGTGTACCAAAATGCACCAGTGGACACATATTTATCTATTCTTAAGGAAACCTGAAAAACAGAATATCTCACTTTAATTAATGACTTCTCATTGTATTAAGTTTGCTAATTTAATTCAAAATTGCCATTTTGTTCGAAATCAGAGGTTACAAAATTGTTATTAAAAAAAGAGTATTGTGAAATTAGTATTTTCTACTAGCTGGATTCGAATGAAACGGAAGTTTCTTTGATAAGACTTAACAATTTCTAATTTTCAAAAAAAAGTTATTGTCGTAAAACTTGAATTTTGGTTCAATTAGAATTAAAAATAAAAAATGATGTTGCTAATTAAATAAAGTTTCAATATTGTTGTGTCTTGTGTTGGGCTAGAACTGATTTCTAGACCCAAAACTCTAATTTGTGACTAAAGTGCGTGGGTACATAGCACGCAAATAGCAATAAGTTCAGTCAAATATAAAAAATACATCAAATAAACAATATTAATTAAGAGGAAAA
>CAUHTR010000867.1:50000-100115 GCA_959609185.1 Schmidtea polychroa | reverse complement strand
GTCTTAAAATTTCCAATTAAAGTAAATTAAGGTCAAATTTTGAATTAAAGTTATTAGGGTCAAAATTTAAAATTAAATAAATTATTGTATATATTTTTAAACTTAAGTAAATTAAAGAATCAATAAGCAAATTAAGGTCTAAAATTTCAATAGGTACATTAAGGTCTAAATTTCCATTAAGTAAGTTAAGGTCCAATTTTGAATTAAAGTTAATAGCGTCAAATTTAAAATTAAAAGTAAATTAAGGTTCTAAAAAATTAAATAAAGTTTATATAAGGTCCAAATTTTTAAATTAAGTAATTAATGGTCAAACATATTTTAAAATAAGTAAATTAAATTAATATTTTTATAATAAGTAATGTAATAAGCCAATTAAAGTAAGATTTTAAATTTCGTAACAAGAATAATAGAAGGTGTTTGGAGATTGAAATTTTAATTAAATTTTATGAATAAATTTTTTAAGTAATTTAGATTGGAAATTTTTATGATATTTTTTCATGGTAAGTTTTTCAAATAAAAATTTTTTATGATAATATTTTTCAATGAAAATTTTAAATGACGAACTTTTAATGAATATTTTTCAATACAATTTTAGAAAAAATTTTTTGACATAATTTTAATGGAAATTATGTAAATTAAAGGATACATTTTTAAATTAGATTAATCATGGTCTATATTTTAAACTTCTGATATTCGTAAACAAGGACTAAATTAAGTAAATAAAGGGTTTACATTAAAGAAAATTATGACTAGTTAATTAGATTTTAAAGATAATTACCTTTTCATTTACACTACAGTGTAAATTTTTACAATTTTAAATAATATTTTTTTATCAAAGTTTTCTTATCTTGATTTATTTAATTTAATTGAATGTAATGACAAATAGAGCGTGTTTGTCTTCATTTAATTAATTAATTTGAAAGATTATTAGGATAGATTTTGGTGTTTAAGGTATTCAAGTAGTATTATTTTTTTTGAGTTGATGGTTTTTGTGAATTTTTATCATTTTCGTAATTTCCTGTGGAATTGAATGAATCATTTAAAAATTTTAAGTAGTTCTAAGAATAAATTTAATTAATTTTCTTGATACTTAAGCAGATTGCATTTTAATTTGATTGGTTTTTTTTAATAAAAATTATTTATGACAGTCAGGTTAATAATCATGTGTAGGATATAACTTTGTAATATATTTTTTTTCATATTTCTAAGAATTTCATGTTTGACTTTATTAAAAAATTTAAAGTTTTAATGATGATTTTAATTGAATTTCTGATAATTTGTTAAATTGTTAAATAAAAATTAATTTTTTTTTTTTAATGACTGTTTGCTAATAATTAAGTATTGGTTTAATTTTAGATGACTTTTGTAATGCATTTGACTAAATAATTTTTGTTTCAATCAATTTTCTAAGGAATAATTACAATTGTGAACTTTTTAAGAAACGTAACCTTATCAATAACTTTAAATTTACTTTGATAATTTACAGAAATAATATACAAAATTTAATTTACAGAATATTTACAAATAATATACAGAAATTTATGATTAAGTTGCTTTTGAATGAACAATCAATATATATCATCCTAGTTTAGGTATTTTTTGATAGTGAATATTGTAGTCATAAATAAGTTTAATTATGTCTTTGTTACATAACTCGACTTTAACGTCAAAATGTGTTTTAAAATAAATTTTAATTTTAAATCACCGCATACGTAATATCTTTTTTCCCCTACCTTCTTGATTTTGATTGTTAGATTTGTTCCTATAAACAATAATAATCTATAAACAATAATAATCTATAAACAATAATCAATCATTATTCACATTTAACAAATATTAACCTTTAAAAATGAATTCTTTAATAGAAAACGTTATGAATGTTCGAGAAAAAATTCAGGAATTTGGTAAATTTTAATTTATTTATTAATTAATTTATTAATTAATTTATTAATTAATTTAGATAATATTAATGAAGACAATTTAAAATCGAAGATTAAAGGAAATTTGAAAAGAAAAAGTAAACATAATTTTAAATTTATTGATTTAATTAATTAATAATTTAGGTAATATGAATAAAGAGAAAATGATGTCAATGTGTCAATAAATCGAAATGAAAATTTACAATTAAGTATTGATTACTTTTTTATATAATTTAAAGGAAATTTAATATAATTTTTATTTAATTAAATGTAAATATTTTTAATTTAGTAAATTTTTATTTTTTAGTAAATAAAATTTGTAAATTTTTGCGTAAACAATTATTAAAAAATTTCATTTAAATTATATATATATTTTTTTTATTAAATTTTTATTTTATAGGTATACTTTATCCAAATTATTGTTCATCGAAAGAACATGATAATAATTGCCATTCTATAATGGAGAATTATTACACGAAAAAATATTATAATAAAACATATTTTATATGTCCCGTATGTAAGACTAGTGACCCTGTAACATATAGCGTTTTTTATAATAAACCATAAAAATCATTTAGATAGGTTTAATTTTAAAAAAGATAGTGTTTTTAAAAGACCCTCAACTATAGAAAAAAATAATACAAATAAAAAAATTAAATTAGATACTTCTTCTTTTGAATCCCAGGTCGGAATAGAGGTTGAATCCCAGGCTGGATTGTCTTTTGTTGAATCCAATGATGGATTGTCTTTTGTTGAATCCCAGGTCGGATTGTCTTTTGTTGAATCCCAGGTCGGATTGCCTTTTGTTGAATCCCAGGTCGGATTGCCTTTTGTTGAATCCCAGGTCGGATTATTCAATTCCTTTGATTCTTGGGATGGATTAAATATAATACAAATAGGGGGTAATGTTCCCATAATACAAAAAGATCTAAGGGGTACCCATCAAATATTAAGTTTAAATACAAGTAACTTGAATATAAAGGAAATAATATTTCCAGAACAATTAATTATAAAATTACGAGATATTATTAACGAATTAGGCTCCGTCAAAATTCAATTCGGAATAACTATCGAATTTGAAAAAGATGGGGAAATAAAGGTTAATAATATTTCGAATTACGCAAAACCTTTAACTGCCTCATTTTTTGATGAAGGTATTAGGGAACTAAATGAAAAAATAAGTAATATCACAGAGTTAGGAAGTAGCTGGATTATAAAAAAAATAACAGAAATTCACTTCACTATAACAAAAATAAGTAGGTTAAGTAGATTAAGTGGTAGGAGTTTCATTGAACTACCTACTTGTCTAAAAAATAAAAACTGTTTAATTAATGTAAAAAACACCGACGATTCGTGTTTTTTATATAGCATTTTAGCTATTTTAAAATATGATGAGGTTAATAGTTATGCTAGAAATAGGACATCAAGTTATAATTTATCTGAGTTAATATATAATCCATTAGATTTACCAATGAAATTAAAAGATATTAGAAAATTCGAGGCCAAAAATCCTGGTTTAATAATTAACATTTTTTCTTATGACAATAACAAACAATTAATAGATAATTACGTTTTAAAACACCCCCATTTAGACATTATACATCGTTCCAAAGTTTTAAATGGAACAGTAATTAATTTACTTTTATTAAATAAAGGGAACAATTTTCATTACATTGCTATAAGCAATTTAAATAGGTTACTGAATTGCCACATAAACACTAGTTGTCCTACGCGCATACGATCAATATGGTGTCATCGTTGTTTGAATGGTTTTAAAAATAGAAACGCACTGGAAAAACATGAAATATTATGCAAACGCAATCAATTAGGAACTACTCTTTATACTTTCCCTCAAAATAAATTCTTACAGTTTACTGACTGGTCGAAAACAGTAACTCCTCCTTTCGTAGTTTATGCCGATTTTGAGGCTATTTTACCTTGTGATAATGATCATTTTCAGCGACACATGCCAATATCTGCTGGTCTTTTACTAGTAAATAACTTTGACGGATCTAAATCATATCAACAGTTCATAGGTTTAGATTGCGTCGAGAGTTTTTTAAGTGCTATAGAGGATATAGCATTAAATAAGGTTCTTCCTTTTTATTATAAAATGGGTAGGAAACCAATGATTAAATTAACTAAAAATGAGCAACAACAATTCATTAATTCAACGGTTTGTTATCTTTGTTTGAAATCTATCGTGGATCCTGTTAGAGATCACGATCATTTTACGGGCAAATACTTGGGTGCAGCTTGTAGCATATGTAACGTAAATAGAAAAATAAATAAAATTTTGCCTATCGTATTTCACAACTTGAAGGGATACGATATGCATCATATACTTAAATATGGATTAAATAAATTTAAAAATTGGAATTTAGGGTGCATCCCAATAACTACGGAAAAATTTATATCTTTGATTGCTCATTTAGGCAAAATTAGTCTAAGATTCATTGATTCATATCAATTTGTCAATGATTCTTTGGCTAAAGCAGTCAAAACTTTGAATTCTTTGCCTTTTACTAATTCTGCTTTTTCTGGCACCATAGTATGTGAAAAAGGAATCTTCCCTTATAATTTCGCCACTTCTTTAGATGTTCTACAAACTACGTATGAATTACCACCAATCTGGGAAGGTGTCACTGAGCTTGAGTATGAAAAAGCTCAGGAGATTTGGGTAGAAACTAATTGCAGAACTTTATTAGATTATATGATGATCTACCTAAAACTTGATTGTTTTCTTTGGCTGATTTCTTTCATCAGTTTAGGTTGAAATCCATTGCTCACAATAGATTAGAGCCTTTGAATTATTTCGGAATTCCAGGTATGTCTTGGTCTTCTGCATTAATGTCTTTAAATGAACCAATTGAACTCATAACTGAAAACGAAATGTTTAGCTTTTATGAGGGTGGAATAAGAGGCTGGTCTTACTTTTGTGAATAAGCATTACGTAAAAACCGACGAGAACACCGAGTTACTATATATAGATATTAATAATCTTTATGGGTGGGCTTTAAGTCAATCATTACCTTGTGGCGAATTTTGTTGGGTTCTTGATGGATTTGATAAAATAATGGATGAATGTAGGAATTTAAATCTTGAATCTTTGTCTTATGGATACACTCTTGAAGTTGATCTTGTAATTCCTTCTGAGCTTCATGATAAGTTGGATGATTTCCCTGTTGCTGCTGAAAAAATGAAACCTGCTGGGTCTAAGGTTGAAAAATTATTATTAACTCATCTTCCAAAATCTAATTATGTTATTCATTGGAGATTATTAAAATTATATTTGGAACTTGGTGTTAAAGTAACACGTGTAAATAGGGGTGTAAGATTTAAGCAATCACCAATTTTTAAAAAATATATAGATACAAATACTGAATTACGGTCAAAAAGCATAAATAACTTAGATAAAAATTATTATAAATTACTAAATAACAGTTTATACGGCAAAACAGTTGAAAATTTAAAGAGAAGAATGAATCTTCGTCTTTGTACAACTGCCGGTAAACTTGTTAAATATTCGTCAAAGCCAACTTTTAAAAAATCTATTAAAATAGATGATAATTTAATCGCTGCATTATTGAATTCAGATTCTATATGTTTAGATAGACCAAGTTACATTGGTCAATCTGTACTTGATCTATCTAAACTTAGAATGTATGAATTGCAATATAAGGATCTGGAATCATTTCGCAATGAGTTTAATTGTAAAATTAATATCGTTGCAGGTGATACAGATTCTTTTTTCCTCGAAGTCATTAACTGTAAACTCGAGGTTCTTTTACCTGCAATGATTCGAGATAATTTATTAGATACTTCCAATTACAATAGTTGTCATTCCTTATATAGTAAGAACCTTGATTCAGTCATTGGAAAGTTCAAAGACGAGAATAAAGGTCTTAAATATAAGGAATGGGTTTTTCTTAGACCAAAATGTTATAGCTTGTTGGGTGATGAGGAAACAAAAAGGCTAAAGGTGTAACATTGAAAGGTAGTGACATAAAACATCAGTCATACCTGGATTGTTATAACACTAACCAGATTTTTTCGGTTCCTCAGACTAAAATAACAAGCAAAAATCATCAAATTTTTACAATTAAAAACACAAAAATAGCACTTACTAACAAAGATGACAAAAGGGTTTGGGTGGGGAAAAATACTAGTCTTGCATATGGGCATGTAAGATTAAATGAATTAAATATTGGAGAAATTGTTGAAGAAGAATTTGATGAAAATGTTGGAGAAGATGAGGAAGAATTTAATGAAGATTTTGGAGAAGATGAGCAAGAATTAAATGAAGATTTTGGAGATGACATCGATATCGATGACGTTATTTTGTCCGATGAGGACTAATTTTATTAAATAAAAGTTATATCTATACATTTGTTATTTGTTTGGTAAATTTTTATGTTTGTTATGTGTCTAGTTCATTTTTATGTGTTTAGTTAATGTTTATATGTTTTGTTATGTGTCTAGTTATTTTTATTTGTTTAGTTAATTTTTATGTGTTGTATAGTATTTGGTTGATATATTATTACTAATATTATTATTATTATTATTATTAAAAAAAAAAAATATTCTATTAAAATTTCCATTAAAAATTATCATTGAAAAATATTTCATTAAAATTTTCATTAAAAATTATCTTAAAAATTATTCCATAAAAAATTTCCATCTAAAATTACTTAAAAAATTATTTCATAAAAAATTTCATTAAAAAATTTAAAATCTTACTTTAATTTACTTTAATTTACTTATTTAAAAATTATTACTTTAATTTACTTATTTAACTTTAATTTAAAATTTTTTTACCATTGATTACTTAATTTTAAAATTTGGACCTTAATTAACTTTAATTTAATTTTTTAGAACCTTAATTTAGTTATTTGTGCCCATTCATTACTTTAATTTAATTTTTTAGGACCTTAATTACTTTATTTTAATTTTTTTTAGAACCCATTATTTACTTAATTTAAAAATTTGAACCATAATTTACTTAGTTTGAGCCCTTAATTACTTAATTTTAAATTTTGAACAATTATTTACTTTAATTTAATATTTTAGAACCTAAATTTACTTTAATTTAATTTTTTGACCCATAATTTACTGTAATTTAATTTTTAGAACCTTAATTTACTTTAATTTTAAAATTTGGACCATAATTTACTTTATTTCAAAAAAAAAATCTGAACCCTGATTTACTTAAATTTTTTAGACCCATCATTTACTTTATTTTAAAAATTTACTATGCGTTTTTAATGTAAACCACCTTTTCTATTGAATTCTCATGACCAAGAAGATCCCCTCACTATAGTGTGAAAAATCCATGCTTTTTATTGAAGACTACCTTTTTCTATTGAAATTCTCAGGACCAAGGAGACCCACCCAAATAATATTTATCCTTGGCTTGTTTATTGAAAAAAAAATTTGTATTTAAAATCCCAGAAAACATTGGGCATTACGGCAACAATTATGTAATCAAAAAAATGTCTACGGAAAAAGTTATGCAATCAAAAGTTTGCAACATTTTTTACCCCTCCCCCCCCCCCCCCCCCCCCTATTGCTGCCGTGGGCCACTAACTACCTACTGGTATAGATTAGCTAATGCTCAACAAGATGATGGTTAGGGATTTATCAGAAAAGGGTTAGGAAGGGTCGAAAAACATTCAAATGTATGAAAACAGAAAACGTTAATTAATTAATTAATTGGATAATGGAAAACCCGAGCTAATGGAGAACCCGAGAGATAAAGGAAACCCGAGCTGGGTAAACAAGAAGAAAGGCAAACAAAAGGAAGATTTGGGCCCATTAGATGGACACAATGATTAATGGGAAAAGAGTAAGGAGAAGATAGCGCGCGTAGGAAGACCGGTAGAGCCATTAATTATCTGGATTCGTTGGACCATTATGGGTGACAGCCAAAGCAAACACGTAGGAGAAAATGTCAAATGAAAGATTGGCTCGGCAATAACCATTTGTCATCCTGATTTCGAGGAGTATATAAGCAAAGGGAAAATCAGAGAAAATCGGCATTTTACCTCAGCTAGGGTTCGAAGAATCAGACTGTAGGAAAAGTTGGTAAACGAATTAGGGAAAGTAGGGAAAAGAAGAAATAGAATTAAGAATACGGAAAGTTGAAAAGGAATCAAACCAAACAGAAACCGAGGAAAACGAGAGTCAAGAGAATCTAAAGGATTAAAAGGTGAATATTATTTGTTTGCAAAGCATCAACGCCGAGCGGAGAATCGTATAAAACTTTGATTGGTAATTGTAGCGTGATAATAAATTGTGAACCTGTTGTTTCAATATACGTTGGGTCGTTCATTGTTTTGATTTAAAGAACACAGGAGTCAGAGAGAACCAACTTGAAATAATCCAAAACCCAACATTATTATTATTATTATTATTATTATTATTATTATTATTATTATTATTATTATTATTATTATTATTATTATTATTATTATTATTATTATTATTATTATTATTATTATTATTATTATTATTATTATTATTATTATTATTATTATTATTATTATTATTATTATTATTATTATTATTATTATTATTATTATTATTATTATTATTATTATTATTTTATTATTACATCTATTAGTGGGATTACTATCACTATTATTTTACTATCACAAATAGTTTAGTAAATTTATTATTGTTTCTACTATAATAAATTCAGTGACAACATTACTAACCCATTATTGTAAAAAACATTGCTATGTATAATAATTAAGAGAAGTGTCAGTTTACCGATATCTATATTTGATTCGAAATCACGGGCTCTTCATCACATCATTAAAATACCAGGAACAACGAACATAATTTACTGACTTAGTACAACCACAGGCATGGAAAGATTTTGTTGTACATAAGATACGGCTCGGAGATCAAGGGTCACATAATATTTATATTTTTTTTCAATGGATCCACCAATGGAGAGATTCAGATATTATATAGCTCGATACATGGCTGAAACAGTTTGACCGAGTTGAAGCACTGCTGAAAAATTTCAGAAGGTTTGACTCAACTTGGTTCAATCCAAAAAATGTGAAGAAGTTCTGTCATAGAATTGAGCAAAAAGAGAAACTGTTGGCATAAGACCCAAGGACGATTCGTAACCTGAAAATAGCCATCAGAAAACAAGCTCAACAAATGTTCATTATAAGAGCTGGTCTACGTGTGGATTTCGGTGTCAAAAAAAACCCACTTACTTGATTAAGAAGTTTCATGGTAAGGTCGTGGACCCAGAGGTAAGTCAGGGTAATATCAGTCCTTGAAATTGGGCTCACCTTTTCTTGACGGCTACACACTAATATACAGCACCAGTAGAACTTGTGACAGGTACCTAGTAGAAATCAATGATTATGTGGCGTTGTCTTATTTCGTTTTGATCAGTGCTGTCTTATGAAATTTGCAGCCCCTCCGCTAAGAATTATAATGTGCCTTAAAATGTTTTCAGACTTTTATTTACAAAAATAAAAAACATACTTAATTTACAAAAACAAAAAATTGTATTTACAAAAATATTTATTCATTTTAAAGAAAAATTTATAATGTTTAAAATGCCATAATCAATCTAAATATTAATGAAAATTGTGAAGATTGACTTCAACTTACTAACTAATAAGCAAATTCCTCTAATTTGTTGCAAAATATTGAATTATGTAAATTTCTCATCATAAATTTTATTTTATTAAAAATTTAAATATATATTTTAAAATTATTTAGAAATTCTAATATCAAAATTAATGAAGAATGTTAATAATTTTGAAAATTAAAAATTTTATTAATTTTACATTAAATTAATTTATCTAAATTACCTTGTGTTTAAATAATTCAAAATTGTGGAATAATAAATACTTTTTTGAAAATAACATTCAATGTCATTGGACAATTTAAATAATATAAATGTAACTTTAGACTATTATAAAAAACCTAGAGTAGTAATAATTCCTAAATCACAAAGTGGTTTTGGATTTAATGTTAGAGGTCAAGTAGGTGAAGGAGGTCAGTTGAAAAGTATTAATGGGGAATTATATGCTCCTCTACAACAAGTTAGTGCCGTTTTGCCAAACGGTGCTGCAGAAAAAGCTGGGTTATTAAAGTATGACAGAATCCTTGAAGTGTAAGTTTTACAAAAATAATGTATCAATATTCATAGTTATTTTTACACAGTAATGGTGTTAACGTAGAAGGTGCAACTCATAAACAAGTCGTTGATTTAATTAAATCAGGAGGGGAAACATTAATATTAACAGGTAGTTTTTAAGATTGTGATTTAAACCTATACAATTGATAATTCGTTTTAAATAGTTATTTCATCCCAACATGAGAATATCGATCCAAGCAGTGATTCTAGTGATCATTCACCGTCAGATTTTTTGGAAAGACGCAATTTACCCATTTCTATTCCTTCTTATTCTATGATTAATGAACAGGAGGCATATGTCGTAAGTATGACTTGTTATTTGAAAATATTCGGGTTTTATTTACTGAATATTTGTATTGTGAATGAAAATTATTCAAATTGTAAATTAATTAATACTTCAAGTGTAAAATTAAAACATTTTATCTTTTCATAAAATCAAATGTTAAAATATTTTATAGAAAACTTGATAATAATAATATTAATAGTAATAAAACTAAAAAAATAATAATAATAATATTAATAGTTTAATAATTAATAATAATTAAAAAACATAATAATAATAAATAATAATAATCTCTATATATAAAAAAGCTAAGGGTTCCCTCCATCCGAATTTTACTTTTTTTATTTATTTTTTTAAATTTTTTTGTTTTATTTTATTATTCTTTTTTATATTTTTTATTTATTTTTTTGTTATTTTTTATTTATTTTTTTTATTATTCTTTATTTATTTTTGCTTTTTTATTTTTTTTAATTTTATTTATATTTACTTTATTTATTTGTTTTATTTATTTATTTTTTTTATTATTTTTAAAATTTTTTTTAATATTGTTCTTTTTTTATGTTTTTTGTTTTATTTTATTATTCTTTTTTTATTTATTTTGTACTTTTTTTTATTTTTTTAAAATTTTTTTTTATTATTCTTTTTTTTATTTTATTATTCTTTTTTTATTTTATTTATTTTTTACTTTTTTTTATTTTTTAAAAATTTTTTTTATTATTTTTATTTTTTTTTTATTTTTTAAAAAATTTTTTTATTATTTTTATTTTTTTTTTATTTCTTTAAAATTTTTTGTTTTGATAATAAATGTTTGATACATAAATATGATTTTAAAATAATACTAATAATAATAATAATAATAATTGTAATTATAATAATAATAATAATAATAGTTATAATTATAATTATAATTAAAATTATAATTATAAATAAAATTAATAATCAATAAATCTCTTATAAGTGTGATTTGCGTATTTAGTATTAGTGTTTAACTTGAACTTCATTTCATAATTAAATAAGCATTGATTATTATTATTATTATTATTTTGGATTAATAAATTGAATAAATAACATAAATAACACGCAATATCCGGTGCTAAGTAGATGCAGCCGTATTTCAATGATTTACATTTTAATTTCAATGATTAAATGGAAATCTAGTTGGAAATATCATTGCTAACTTTGAATCTTGATGATTCGATATTGAAATAATTCCAATTTAATCAGAAAATTAACATTCAATCTAATATATAAAGATGAAAGTTTGTTTGTTTGTTTGTTTTCTGTGGAATTCCCCACCGTTGGACCTAGTGTGCTGAAATTTTGCATGTGACCCTCATTGGACTAGGAACAGGTCATAAGCTGTGTTTCACCCCCCCCCCCCGGTGACCCCCCTAGGGTACCCTTAATCGGTTTGTTTGTCTGCCCGGTCAGTAATTTACCATATAAATAATAATTTATTATATGCTTGCTACTTGCAGTTGAAAGTAATATAATTTAGTCAAAGGATTTCAAAGCAGAATTCAAACATGGAGAATTTGAATTTTATTTGATTAGTGAACCAGTTTGCAATTGGAAAAATATTGCCAGTTATTTTTCGATTTAAATTGGAGTGCGTTTTCGATTTTATTTTGAAAGCTTTTCTTATTGTGAATTAAACATGGAATTGAAGCTGTTATAAAATCAATACTGGAACGTAATAACATCATTAAACAAAAAATTAATTTAAATGAATTATTATAATAAACGTAAACTCGGGCGAAACCGGGTACAACAGCTAGTTATTATTATATATAAGAAAGCTAAATTTCCTTCCTGTCATTGCTTCTAATTTAGGTTTACAATATTCATTTATCCAATAAGTTAGTTTGCTCAAGGCGTTATAAGGAATTGGATGATTTTCACAATCAATTGAAAGTAACATTCCCAGAGTTCAATCGGCCACCATTCCCAAGAAAATGGCCATTTTCATTAAATGAACAACAGCTTGAAACTAGACGACGAGCGCTAGAAAAATACCTAGCAATAGGTTGAATTGCTTACCTTGTATATGATTATTTCTTTTGTTCTAGTGTGTTCATATCGCACGATTGCAGAAAGTGATTTGGTACAGAATCTTTTGTGCGATTCCATTAAGAAGACGGTATTATCTGATTTGTTTTGATTTATGAAATATTGCTGAAATATTTCCCATATTTTTTTGGTTTTATTTATTATTAAATATTATTATTTATTAATATTATATATTACTATATTTTATTAATTATTTATTTTTATTCATTCATTTTATTATTTTATTTATTGATTATTATCTTTTAATATTAATATTTATTTATTTTTAATTATTTTTATTTTTATTAATTTATTTATTTGTATTCATTCATTTTTTATTATTTTTATTTATATTTTTTTATTGTTTATTTATTATTATAATTATTATTTATTACTTTTATTTATTATTATTATTTATTATTACTATTCATTATTATTATTATTATTATTATTATTATTATTTAATATTAATATTTATTTCTTATTTTATTTATTTATTTATTTTTATTCATTCATTTTATTATTTTTATATTTTTTATTGTTTACTTATTATTATAATTATTATTAAATTTTATTTATTTATTTTTATTCCTTTATTTTACTTATTATTTTTCATTTATTTATTAATATTAATAATATTATTTATTTTTATTTATTACTTTTATTTATTATTATTTATTATTATTTATTATTATTATTATTTATTATTATTATTATTATTATTATTATTATTTAATATTAATATTTATTTCTTATTTTATTTATTTTTTTATTTTTATTCCTTTATTTTACTTATTATTTTTCATTTTTTTTATTAATATTAATAATATTATTTATTTTTATTTATTACTTTTATTTATTATTATTTATTATTTATTATTTTTTATTATTATTATTATTTATTTATTATTATTATTATTATTATTATTATTATTATTATTATTATTATTATTATTATTATTATTTAATATTAATATTTTTAATGTAAATATCATAGTCATTATCATGGAATATATAGCCAATGAACAATTATGTTGTCAATAATAGAGCTCTACATAAATTATTAATTAATAATTATTAATTTCCTCATAAATTTTCAGCCTGTGGATTCTACCGATAATATTGATTTGAAAATTTCATTGCCAAATAATGAGATATATCTCCTGAAAATTTCCTGCAATTATAATGTGTATAACATACTCTCAGTATGGAAAAATCAATATATTATGTATATATTAAAAATTATAATTTATTGATGTAGAAATTCGCGACAAATATTTCCTGGAATGAAGAAATCTTGGCCTATTTTGGCTTGTTTATTTCACGTGGAAACTTTTGTTAGTTTTAATTTCAATTTAATATTTTATAAAATTAAAATTATTTATTGATTATAATCAGTGAAATTTCCAAACCTTTTTTTTAATAAGATATTGATCATAATTTTGAAATATTATCATAAAATTAGGAAAATAAATTCTATTATTATTGATTGAAGAAGTTATCGATATAATATAGATAGTTATTGATTTTTAAGTGCAAAGTGGAAATTTTGGTTATAGGCTGTGTTTTTGGTTATTCTTAATATAGAAAACATATTTTGTCCAGACTTCCTAGATGAAAAGATGTGAGCCTCTATCGGTTATCGCGCATATACCCCCATTCCTTCTAGAAATATCACCAGTGTTGCAATATAGTGAAATGAGCTTCTGCGCGCTGGCCGAACGAGTTATCGCGAATTATTGATTTTGAATTGAATTATTGATATTATAATTTAACCAAATTATTAATTGATTTATTTATTTGATTATTATATAATGATTATTTAAAATGCAAATTTTTTTTAATTATTTAATTAAAGTTAAAGTTTTTTTTGAAAATGTATGCACAATAAGTTTAAATTATGAGCGTAAAATAAATAGCTTTAACGATAATAAGAAAACCGGATAATTCTTTTTCACACTGGTGAACTATTGACGATCATTTTAAAGCTAATTAAACATCTAATTAATATTATTAATATATTATATATAATTTAAAAATATTATTAATATATTATATATAATTAAAAAAGATAATTAAAATATTCATTGAAACAAAAATCCGTGGCAAAAAAATTCAATTTATCACATAGAAAATTTATTGAAAAAAAATCACTGCAGAGAAAATTTATCGCAAAAAAGTTCATTGTGAAAATGTCAAAAGGAAATTCATAGACAAAATTTCATATTGAAAATTTATTGCATAAAAATTAATCGAAAAAATATAAGAGCGAAATTCATGTAAGAAAAAATTCACAACGAAAAATTTATTGTAGAAAAATCACTGCAGAAAATTTATTACATGAAAATTCATTTAAGCAATATTTAACACAAAAAATATGAGTGAAATTTTTCGCAAAAAAACTAGCAAAGAAAAACTCACTGCAGGAAAAATTTATCGCGAAGATGCCGAAAGGAAATTCATGGTAGAGAAAATTCATAGTGGAAAAATCACAACACAAAATTTCATTGCATGTAATAAATTTAATTTGAAAATGTCAGGGGAAATGCATGGCGAAAATTTATTGCATAAAAATTTATCGCAGAAAATCCAGCATAAAGTTTATTGAAGAAAAATCACTGCGCAAAATTTATCGCAGAAAATCCAGCGAAAATTTTATTTCAAAGAAATTTATTGCAAAATTTCATTGTGGGAAATTTATCACAGTTAGATCCATTGCAGGAAATTACAAAAAACTCATCATAGAGAAAATTTTATCGCAATAAAATTCATGAACAGGAGAAGTAATAAAATAAATGCAAAATCTTGATAAAAATCTACAAGTGGTAAATATTTTAAAACAGGAGGTTATAGCAAATTTTTTATCCATTATGTGGTGGCCGAAAAATAGGAGGTTTATTTTACAATCGGTTTGAATAAAATGTGTCTGCAAGTCTTTGATTGTCATGAAATAATGTCGAAACTTATTCAATTATGCCTTCCACAATCGCCAATGATATTGATGAAGCCAATAATTGATTAAATTAATCAAATAATCTACGTTAAATCCATATAGGAAATTTGAATCTAATAAAGAGGTGGAAACAATACGATTTTCCAAATGACTTTTCATACTCATTAAAGTTGAGTTAGGAACTTTAATAACAATTTCCAAGACACTTGAAGAATTCATATTTCGATAACCCTACATTTCTTTCAAGGTTACATTTAACTAGGCAATTAAGAGCCCCCGGCAGCACGACCATCCGGTGCCCACAATAGAAACAATTTTTTAATTGCTGCCGGAAGCTACACTATATTTTTTCAAATTCAAACTATAGTGAGGGGTCTCTTTGTACCAATGAAATTTTTTGTACACAAAATCCTCGTCTCGCTAAAAACCCATTGCTCCTGGGGCTACACTATATTTTTTTCACACTATAGTCAGGAGATCTCTTTGATCACTGGAATTTTCTATACAAATCCTGGTCTCTGGACTTTTCTATACAAAACGCCATTGCTCCAGAAGACTACATGGTATTTTTTCGCATTATAATGAAGGGTTTCTTTGTACACAAAATCCCGGTCTCGTTAAAAAAGCCAAATTAATTTTAAGGTCCCAGGATTTTTGTACATAGAATTTTTGTTCGAATATTTAGAAGAATCAATTGCCACGTGCACTTTTTGTAATTATTTTAAATTAAGTACATTAGTGTAATATTTAAAAATGAAGTAATAGATTTTGATGAACCGATGACATTGAGAAATGGAAGTAATATTTCAAAATTAAGTAAATTAGTGTAATAATTTAAAATCAAGTAAATTAAAGTAACAATTAAAAATTTATTGTCAAATATTTTGAAAAACCGATGGCTTCTAAGAAATTTTAAAAGTTTAGAATTAATTTTCAATAGATATTTTTTAAAGCAAAGTTTTATGAAATAAATTTTTGTGAATATTACTAATAATAATAATAATAATAATAATAATAATAATAATAATAATAATAAAATAATAATAATAATAATAATAATAGTATTAATTCAACAAACTGACATCAAATGGCCGACTATTCTTCAAACTATCTGACCAAAAATTCATGTACAAAAAAAATCTAGAGACCTTAAAATACCTTGGCTTTTTAGTGAGGATTGGATTTTGTGTACAAAAAATTTCATTGGTACAGAGGGACTCCCTCACTATAGTGTAAATTTGAAAAAATATAGTGTATCCCACTGGACCAATGGAAAATACCCTGTAGCCCCCGGCAGCAATTAAAAAAAATTATTTCTATGCGGGGAGGACACCGGATGGTTGTGCTGCCAGGGGCTACTAACTGTCTATTCATTTGGCATATCTAGTAGAAATAAATCCCCAAAATAATTAATATTGAACAAAATGCTATAAGTAATACCAATAAAGAAATGAAAAATAAAGTCTTTACAGATTTTCATGTTTTTAAATTACCAATCTATTTTTAAAACAACAACTCACGTATCAAATAAAATTAACGTGAAAAAAATCAAATAATAAAATCACGAAAATTGATAAGTAATAATAGTTATATCAGTAAACACAATAATTAATAGAATGTGCCACAAAGAAATTTTCTATTGAAATAGATTGTTTTTCGAAATAATTTTTCTTCCGAGTTTTATAATATTTATTTATTTTAGGATTCAATACTAGAATTTCCTTGACTTTTATTGGAACTGAATTTTATAGTTAATTGAAAATGTCGTTTCAGAAAACTTTTCTTCATATAATATTTCTATAGATTTCGACGATACCGTCAAACGGCTCATTACTCACGAATTCCGCATTAACAAAATTAAAACTCCATCATTCTTGACGTTTTTTAGCTAGTTTATATGATATTTGTTTTAGGTTTTCATATATAACATCATCATTATATGTATGTCATATTTAATATTAGTTATTATATGATAGATAATAATCTGTTACATCATTAACATATCATTTAAATTTAATGAAAATGAAGATTAAAATGAATTTATCTTAAGTTTAACGATATTCACTATCTAATTATCCATTTTCACAAATTATTTATGTAATCATTTCTACTTTTATCAAAAAAAAGTTTTAATTATAAAAGATTCTGAAATTTTACTTTTAAATAGATTGTTTTAATATCACTGTATTTTTTAATATTCATTTTATGCATTTTTGTTTAATACTAATCAAGTTTTAATTAAAATGAATAAAATTATACCTTTCTCAATTTTATCGACGATGAAGAAGTTCTTGGACACATTCTAGATATCTTAGATTCTGAACATCCATTGACATTAAAACAGTTAAGTGTGGTATCCATTGATGAAGTATTTTGTAACGATTTCAAATCTACAGATTTATTACCAAAATATATAATAATAATAATTTTTTTTAATTATTACCTAAACTTGTTTCCAAATTCATTGTTGCCGTCAGTCATTTAACACAGTATTATTTGTGCCTAACAAAACTATCCAAATTTTATAACATTTTTTGGCTCAGAAAAAGTCTTCGATTATAAATACAACTCTTTTTCAGTTTTATAATTGAAAGTTACGTTGGTGCAAATAAAATATCGGGGAAGCCAAACATAACACAACTAGTTTAGAATTATTTCCAATAAAAAGTATCTTGATTCCAGTTGAATTTTGGTGCTATTATTGGTATAATTTTATCAAGCTACGGGATATCGGAATATAAATTATCATGAATACAATATCTTTATATAAAATTTGCATAATTGAAATTAGGATTTAAAATATTTTTATCCTTTTTATTAATTGTTTTTCCTATCTTCAACAACAATAAACCAAAATTTTTATTTATTTTAATGCGATTTGTCGACATAGCCACTTCTTCCAGTATATTTGATTGATTTTCAATTAACATTTCCTCAATTTTCAATGGCTACGTACTTAAAAAAATTAGTTTTTGTTCTTTATTGTGAAATTTATTAGTTTATCAAAATGGTCACAAAAAGATTTTTATATAATTAAAACTATAAGAGAAAAATTAATTAACGTCTGACAAATCTAATAAGGTCAATATGCACTGATTTCAGTATTTATTCTTATAATTATATTGTTATATAAATCGTGAAAACACATTTCATCTAGATAAAAGTTTTAATGTAAATCTTCCGTTAATATTTGGATGAAGCTAATAAATATTCAAAAAAATGATATTCGAGTAACATTTGCCGTTTAATTAGAAAGTAATTTAATATATTCTATTCATTTAGATGCGAAAAGTGTATTTGTAAATTTCATTAATTTTTCTCAATCATTTAATAATTATCTTCATAAATATATTCAGATTTGAAATTTTATTAATATTTTTAATAAAATTTTTTAATTTTTTTGTCACCGTTGAATTTTTTCCCATGTTTTGATGATATTTTATTCCAATGCATTCTGATAAAAAGATCAAAAATTTGTGTTGCATAAAATTAGTTTTTAATAAATGAATCTCAATTGAATTTTTGGTTATTTTAAAATTTGACTCAGTGTTTAAAAAATTAAAAAAAGTGAAGTAAATAATCTTTTAAATCACATGTGAAATTTTCATTTATTTTCTTATGCACCACAAATTTTGATTTATAGTCGTAATAAAAATAAATGAAATATTAAAAGAAAATAAAGGATTTTACTGATAGTATCAATATTGATTACTAAAAGGATTCACTTTGGATTTCCCTAGATTAGTCCTCAAAATAATAAGCCAAAGACAACTTTTCAACCTATTCATATTTAAACATTCAATCAATTTGCTTTTTTAATTTTCAAAAAGTAAAGCAGATTTAGTGAGATTTTCTATTATCTAGATGAAAAATTACACAATGACGCATTGCCCGAATCTTTTGCATATGGCACTTCAACTAGTTTATTTTTACGGAGATGGTTTTTTAATCCAGCTATAGAAGTTGAACTGATCAAAAAGTATTCCAATCTAACTGAAATGTTTTACGTTCTAGTAAGTCCTAGTTTAAAAATTTTGTTAAACATCAAAAGCATTTTTCATTTTTTTGCAATATAATTGATGAATTTGAGTTAAAAACTGAATAAATCATTAAAATTGTGACAATACTGACAATGTGAAATTTACAATTATTGATTTGACCATAACGACCAATAACGAATTTCAATCAATATAAACTTTTATTGATCACCACAATTGATTTCGAATTTACAACACAATGATTCAATATTATAACAGTGACTATGGAGTGCTTATTGCAACACTTTTATTCACAAGTATTGTTGGGGTTATCGGTGAAATGTGAAAATTACAATTATTGATCTGACCATAAAGCGTACATATATTGATAAAAATAACAAATTCCACTCAATATAGACTTTTATTGATCAGCACAATTGATTTCCAATTTACGACAAAAAAGGATTCAATATTATAACAGTGACTATGGAGTGCTTATTGCAACCCTTCGAAAGGAATAGAATGTCTTCAATAAAACTTGGAATTTACGATCACTTAACTACTGCTTCTGATTACAATAATTAATAAAATCGATCTAGTTGGTTTCGTTGCTTGAAATGACTATAATACCTTTAGTAATTTGTTTCAAGTGCTTCTGCGATCAGATAATGTTTTCTCCAATAATTTCATAATTCAATTTGTTTTCCTCTTTTCATTTGGTTTCAATTCAGTTTTCTGGTGCCCATCTCTTTTTTGTTGTGTTCTAATCTTTGCTGTGTTTTACTTTTATACACTGTCATCTAATAGGACTTACAGATAATTATTTTGTTTTTGATTTCTACTTCTAGCACATTCCCTTGGGTCATCGCTAATTTCTCTATCATCGACATATACAATTTTATTTGGCTGTTTCCATTTTTATTTTTCAGGCTTCATCCGTTATCTTGAACAAGCTATCAAGATACTATAATATCTTCCACTTTGTTTTTATTTTTTTTTAATTGTACTTGTTGTATTTCATTGTTTAATTTTATTGATTTTGCTTGTTTAGATTTCTTTTTCACCTCTGTTTCTCATAATTCTGGAACGATACATCCTCCATTTCATTCATTTCCCGCTGATAATATTATTCATTTAAGAACTATTTAATTTTATTATTTAGATATCCTATTTATTATACACTTTTGTTTCATGGAATAAAAATCAATAATACAGAAACACTCAAACTTGTATGCTAATTTATAATGTTACGTGGAATAAAATCATTTAATATAAAGCGATAGTGTTAGAAAAATAAAATAAACATTCAACCACAATTTATAGTAAAAATGCATGTACATTTTCGATATATGGAAATGTTGCATGAAAAAAAAGCATTTTAAATTTTTATTATTTGGACAAAATTAGCAGATAAAAAGAGCTGCAAAAAACTCTAGAGTGGTCGAAAAAAATTGGTTTTTTTCATTTTGAAATATCTAATAAAAATATTCTTTAAATTTTATATAACTACATTTGTTAAATATTTTAATTGAAATGAGAATTTTTTGATTTTTTCAATAAATTTTGTTAGGTGGGTCGAATAATTTTTTTTTATTTAAAGAAGGGGATCGCAATCCTAAAAAGGTTGAGCATTACTGTTATAGACGATTTTATTCCATAATACCAGATTTATGTTATATATGATTTTATATGTAAATATTTTTAAGTTTTAAAATGTTAATTTGAATATTTTAAATTAAATATATATGTTAGATGTTTTTTAGAAATTTTAAATGCTTGGAATTATTTCTAGTTATTGGTAAGTTGTTTAAATTAAAATATAATATTTTTCAGGTTTAATTTAAGTATTTCTATAATAATTTGCTTCTATTAACATTTGAATATTTTTTTATTTTCTTTTTAAATATTGAATTGCATCTCCATTTTTTTGTTGGAGTGATCTAATTATTATTTATCTGGATACTATATTTATAGATGTATTACAAATAATTGGGAACTCATATATTAAAGTTTTTTTAGTTTTCCGCGAGAGAATTCCTTTTATATTTTTATCAGAGAAATTCGAGAAAAATAGATAAAAATTGTAAATTCAAAAACTTCAATGTTTTTGAGTGTACCTTAATGATTGAAAGTCTCCAATATGTGCATTTTTAATTACAACTGAGAAAATTCTATAATTTAAGAAAAATTAATTCAATAACAAATATACACTAAGGGACAAAGAAAATTTAAATTATAGCAATTTATGCGAAGATAGAAAAATAAAGTAGATCACTGAAAACAAACAATCTCGATATTTTATCAAAACAGACTTTCCATAATAAAAGTATACATATCAACGATTTGTAATCATTAAGGTATATATTTTAAAAGATTTAAGAGAATTTAAAGTTAAAACTTTAAACTATTATCCTCGAACAATAAAAATCTTATCCTGTCATGGAAATGGAGAAAACTTTAACATTAGGTACAACAAATAATTTTTAGGGGTTTTATCAAAATATGTCGTAATTAGTATTGAATTGCACCAGACCGTCTGATAACCCTCTATTAGTGTTTAAGGATCATCATTTTACTCTCAAAAATTATAAAAATTATAAGTTATAAAAAAGAATTATAAAAAACTTATTTTGCACTTATTTGCACAATAACCATATATGAGCCTGCCATTTATTTGTAATACATCTAGAAATATAATATTAAATTAAAAAATTGAATCGTTCATACAAGAAAAATGACAAATCGTTAAATATTTACGAAGAAAATAGAGAGAAAATATTGGATATTGTTTGTAGAAGCAAATTATTATAAAAAATTTTAAAATCAACTTGAGAATTACCGTATATAATCGCGTATAAGTCGAGTAAATTTTAAGAGGTTTTTAAGTCCTAAATTGTAAACCCGCGTATAAATCGAAGTAACAAAATAAAAAAAAGGTTTAATGATTTCATTAAAAATTAAATTAGTACGTTTTTTGACCCGCGTATAAGTCGAAGTGGCTATTTTGACTTGAAAATTTGACTTAAATTTCTCGACTTATACGCGAGTATATACGGTATCTAAAAAATATCTAAAAACATTTCTATTTAATTATAAACTTTAGAAAGTAACGTTTTAAATCTTAAAAAAATAAATAAATAGAAAATTATTTATTCCATATAAAAATACAAATGAAATTCATTTTCTCAGCCTGATGCACCTTAATGATTGAAATTTGTTGTATTATAGAATTTTTCAACTATACTATTCAATATCAACAAATTTTATTCTTATACCTGCACTAATTTTGATTGCTCAAAAATATTTTATTAATAATCATTAATTTCAAAATAAAAATATTCAATTCAGGCACAGAATGAAATTGAACATCAAAAACATAGAATAGACGAAGAAAAACTTCTATCACTATCAAAATATCGTGAAATAGACGATGAATATAATTATCTTCAACTCTATAGAAGCCTTGATGTTTATGCAGAAGTTGTCTTTCCAGCATGTAATAGCACTGCTAAAAAATCTGGTAAAGTTATTCCTCGTTGCAATTTCCAATCTCTTCAACTGCAAGCTGCAAATGATGATGGAGAAGCAGAGGTAATTAAATTATTACAACGGATATTCTCTAGGGAATTTAATCATGGGAAAAATCTATAATTAATAAAATTTTAAAGCTAATATTTGAAAAATTAATTATTCCGGTTAAAATTATTGCTAAATTTGAAAGAAATTTTTTGTTATATATGAAAATATTGATGTTACACTTTTTATTGATTTAATAATATTATTATTATTATTATTATTATTATTATTATTATTATTATTATTATTATTATTATTATTATTATTATTATTATTATTATTATTATAGTTTTAAAGACATGTAAAATGCAAGAATCAGGTTTATTTTTATAGATTTTTGTGATCCAATAAAAAATATCGTGTGAACTAACAATAGTTATTGGAAACATGTTGCACTACAAGCCATGAAAACATTTACCAGAATAATAGTTTTCCGAAAAGATTCAATATTTATTCTTTGAAAGAATCAAAATTAATAGCTAATTGCAAATGAGTTTTAGTTTTCCAAAAATGACGGATTTGAAGATTCTATAATGGAAGTGTCAACAGAATTTAAGGATATAGAGTTCTGTTAAATTCCTAAGCAATCTGAAAATCCACAGATCAAAGGTTTTCATACAAAACTTATAATGTAAGCAATGCAAATTCAGAAATGGAATGAAAATTCGAAAAAGTCAAAATTTGATAGGCAATAAACAACGAAATGTGCAAATATTAAATTAAACATCAGAGATAACAATCACTCTAGATGTTGAATTTCACAGGCTGATATCAAAGGTTAAACGACGAATTTAACAAAGAGAAGGAATTTTGTACAATATCACAAAATTAGACCTTTGTCGCCGGCTATTAAACGTAAAAATGACAGTTGCAGAATATGATATTAAAATTTATTCTACAAGTTGCTGAACGGAATAAACAATTATATATATATATATATATATATATATATATATATATATATATATATATATATATATATATATATATATATATATTTGTTTGCTTGCTGATAATGCTTAGCAGTGCATCTCAAATTATTATTCATTAGCCAGGATAATCGAGAGTCCACAGTAATTATTAAAATATAATTTAAAATCCCAAAATATCCAATTGTAATGAGTTGTTTTTTTCTCCGTACATTGAGAAATAATTTTAAAATAAATTGAAATAATGAAACCTATCGAATTGGAGCGGAATATATCTCGTCTAGAAATAAAACTCCACGAGATGGCGCTGTCTACTCAGTGATCGGATAAGTCTCATTACAAAAAAAATTATTTCATACAAATTTTCATTTTATTTGTATTGTATGAAATGTTTAAAAATATTTGTCAAAAATATTTCTACTTAATTGGATAAATAATTGCTATAAAATATGAATATCAGTTTATCATTAAATTTCTTTATTTTTTATCTTTGATCTGTTTACTTATATGATTTCAGTTAAATTTGGCCATTTCATCCTTTTCCTTGTCATTTTTTAATTACACTCCATACTGTTTCTATGAGGTTTATTTTTGTGTGAATTATTTAGGAAATTCATTTTTAATACCACATAAAAATGGTATGGAGTGTAGATACATTTTGTTGGTAACTTAATAATAATAGATCTCTAATCTCTTTCTTTGCGATTTTTTTAAAAAAGCTCTGGTGACGCCATTAAAATATTTTCACTTTCCTCCAGAGAACTTTTCTCTGGTAGGATAATTTTTTCCATAAAAGCCAATCTAATTTCCCTACGTCATTTCAAATCAAAACAGTTCATTTCCCAGGATATACATTTAAATAACAAAAGTTGCATTTTTTAATTCTCATAATCAAAACTCTAATTTAAGCAATTTTTTTTTACAAAAAGAAAATCTGAATAAATAAACAACTTTACACTATTAATTTAATTTTAACAAATTCTAAATTAATAATTTTTCTTCTTTGGAGCGTCTTTCATCATATTCTATGTCAAAAGTTATATACGGAAACAATAATCATGTAATAGTTTGGATTCAATAAGCTAATTGAATAATCTCAATAAATTCGTTGCTGATTGGATGTTAATTGTGGGAAATTATGATTTAACATCCAATATAGAATTCTTTCCCACTTTCTTTTTGCGTTTTTATATAAAATTTTAAAATCTATCGAATTAGTTGCACCTTTACACATTTTCTATGCTCCATGATATTACTCACACATTTCAATCAGTTATGTTCCTTAACCTGTGTTTGGAGATGAAGAAAAGTCTCTTCAAAGCTTATGAAATTGCACACAAAACTTGAAAATTTATGGACTAGATCAACACTAAACCTATTGGGGTTTGAAATTTATTATTAAAAAGATGTTGACACTACTTTAAATATATTGGAATTGTCTAAGGGAGCGTTTATAAATTACGTATCGCCAAAAATTGTATTTTTTTACCTATCTCCTCTCCTTATAACAGACCATAACAAGAAGTTTACCCCTCCTCCCGCTAGCCTAACGTAACAAAATTTTACTAGTACTTCCATAAAGTTTTAATAATTATTTGTACGTATTTAAACTATAATGTCAAATAGTAAATGAATTTATTTATATTTTCATTATATTTCAATATTTTAATTTTATTTCATATAATTATTTATTTTCCCATGGACACTGAAAATCCTTATCCAAATTTACAATAGGAATATATTCTTTTTTAAATTCATATTATTTCCACAATTCTCTAATTTTGCATATTCCTCAGCAATAACCATATATTCATCCTCTCGCTTTCGAATGATACTTTTAAGTTGGATTCTTGTTTTTGACATTTCTTTCTCTTTAAAATAAACTTCGTGATAATTATTGACCAATCTGAGTGATGCAAAATAAATATAACATTTTAAACAATTTCGTGATATTATTTTATCCTTTAAATAGGGACAATATTGATCATATGGAAATTAGATGATGCAATAAAATACTTCGAAATTGATTTGAATATTTGAAATTTTTCCTTTTCTTTCGATTATACAATATTCATCAATATTCAACCCAAATAAATGTTTTTTTCATTTTAAAAAGAAGTTCAAATAAATTTTGTCAGTTTCAAAGTTGAATGTTCATCATAAACGTTAATCATTAAAAAAAATTCTGATAAGTCATATTTCACAAACATTTTCTCTGTGTTACATAACAAATTTTGTACGCTCACCTTCTGATAAAACCCAGTAAAAATTCTCAGACCGCGTAATTTATGAACGCTCGCTAATGATTATTTCAATACAGAAAACTTAAAATTTTCTTTTTCAATTTAAGTATAAATTTTTCTTACAATAATTTTCTTTTCTTTCAAGTTTTATGATTATTGTTGTCTCTTTGATAATCGACTCAATATTTGAAATCATTATGGAATTGATCAAATTTTGACAAATTCAATTTATTTTCATTGTGACTATAGACCGCAAAAGTGTTTCCTACTTATAAGAATTGCTCATCACTACCTTTATTGAGTGTTATTTTATCATTAAAGCTTGATAAAGGCAGTTTCGAAAATTTCTAGGAAATTAAATGAAATAGAATCACCCGCTTAGTCAGAGCCGTAGCTAGGGAAAATGGCGCCCCTGGTGCCAAAAGAATCCACCACTCCCATTAATTATGTACTTACAGGAATGGAATTGGTCTTGAAGAGTCAAATTAAGATGCAAAGCTATACAATGCTTAACCAAACTTATATTATAACGAAAACCAATTAATTATAAATATTTATTATACATGTGTATATACATTAATATTGAAAATTTATTTACTCCGTATTTATTAAACCTAAGTTCAGAGTTTTGATCATTAAGTTCCTATTAAGGTTACTATTATAATATATTTGAAAAGATCAAGTGATCAACTTTAACATTTAACATTGAATTCTAAATAAAAGAAATTGAAGATAAATTAAATTAAACATTATCATCAATTGTCCTTCTTTCTTTCAAACGATTTTCAAAATCTTTCCAGGCCAAGTAGCATTTTCTATGCTCAAAACTGTTTTCATGATCAGCCACCTTCGGATTTAGTCGCCCGTTTGCAAAAACCTTTAGATAGACCAGCAAAACAGTTTTGTCTTAGTTTAACTTTTGAAAACAGTAAACATGGAAAGCAGAATATAAAAATTTAATATGAAAAAAGAAAGAAAGGCAAAAAAACTTTAAATGATCATTTCACAGTTATAGCGCCCTTCAACTCAGCGCCCGGGGCGGTCGCCCCATTCGCCACTCCCTTTGTTACGTCTCTGCGCTTAGTATATCTATTGAACTTATTCTGTATGAATTTGAGATTTTATTCATATTTGTCACTTGGGAAATATATTATGAATTTACCGATTCCAGGATCACATTTTATCATTTGGTTGGTCAGACATTTCCAAAATTCGAATTGATAACACAGATAATCCTTGTGTAGCGTTTGAATTGACACTTGTGACTCAAGATGGCAAATCCAAAACCCGAAACGTTAAAATTAATAGTATTTCAGTGAGTTATTTATCGAGATTGGAATATGAATTTATAAATGGAATTTTGTTAGAATAATTTCCTAGTTGAATGTATGCTCAGAGCAAAGGAGGAGTCCAGTAGGCCAATGCCTAAAATAAGCTATAATTATTAGACCAATGACAGATTTCCTCTATATATTCACGTGTAAATTTAGAATAGATCTATTATGATTCTTTATTGATTGCCATTGAATTTATTATATTGATATTGTTGATTTTCACTAATAAACATTTCGATATTTCCTGAATTTATTGAACTTTTCATTGACTCTCGCTTTCAAGATTTTCCAATTTAGTAAATCAATTATTTTATAAAATTTTATTTGAATAAACTCCGTTATGATGTCATCATGAGTTTTTTGTGTAAGAGTTCTTCATTTTTAATAATTATCTTTCACGATCAACTGAAACCGAGAAAAATGCACAAATATATTGATTTACAGGAAATGTGCAAATTTGAATTCAAATGTTAATTTTGGAGGAAAATTTGATATGTTTTATATGATAAACTTTTTTCATCAAAATATAGCAGCTTTGAAATCACAATTTAGGAAATGTAAGATGTAACTCAAATTACATAACGAAACGCTAGAAAATTTTTGAATTCATTCGAAAAAACACACATCGAAAATAAAAAATAGAAACTACTGCGAATATTTAGAGAAATTTCATTACGTAGCTATATTTATCCCTTTCACGGTTTTACACACAGATTTGGGGGAAAATAAGAAAAAGATTTTAAAAAATACACAAATTTGGGGTTAAAATAATAAGTTAAATTTTAAAATTAGCAATTTATTTGACAATATTTTTCGGATATTTAAAAAAAAATTTTAAGCCTTCATAATTTGTAATTAATTTTTATATTTAGCCCCTATATTTTGAAAATAATTTTTTGATTTTAAAACCAATAAAATTTATTTTAAATTAAATTTAAAATTTTAGCAAAAACCGTGAAAGGTTTATTGACGAATCAAATGCTAACTTTTACAATATTGGTTTAAAACTTGAATAAATTAATCTCCGAAACTTCAAAGTACAATATGTTTAAACAGGAATGGGTATTGTTTACAGCAGTGGTTCTCAATTAATATAAAAGCGCGGAACACCATTCATATGATTTTTTTACGCGGAACACTGACAAAAAAATACTTGTCCACAATGAGTGACCAATCACAAATTACTATAAATCTGTCGTAAACGTAAACAATGCCTTCTTATAAGCAAAGAAAATACCACGCGCAATAATAACAAGCAATAAAAACACTTTTATATTTGTATATTTATATATCTGTGTAACGGCTTTCTTATTGATTCATCTTATTAAAAAATTAATTGAGGTTTTTGATGATATGTATCTTAAATGCAAATTTAAAGATAAAATGTCATTTTTTTCGCGGAACACGGGTTGAAAACCACTGGTCTACAGCTCCTTTGAACTAATAACTCTGGTTTTGAGAGCAAAGCAACCATTGACAATCACTGCATATATATATTCCATAGTTATTATGCTTATCTTGTGGGAACGAACTTGAATTCCATAATACATTTTCATTTACATTTGAATTTTTAATTGTATTATTCGATAAGGGGTAACCACGTCACGCTCGATTTTCTTGAGTTAAATTTGATGTTAGTTATATTTTATAATGCACTAGTTACACCAAAAGAGTTCTATATGCAACAATCTTCCTTTGCTACAATGAAGCTGATACTTTGACTAACAAAGCTTCTACAGCAAGCTCCCTGTCAGGCTAGAGGACAGTTCAATACAATGTAAAATATTCCAACAGGAATTTATGCATCCAGTGTATGAGTATAAATAAATTGTTTCAATCTGTAAATTTGTAATTCACAATGTATTATGGTACCACGAGGGTATTATATTCAGAACTTTACGGTATCGATATTTAAAAAGATGTTCCTCTACATATATTTATATAAATATGTGTTATATAATTTATTTTGTAATGGAAGATTTTGAAAATGTGAGCAATTTCAAATTAAACAATTTATGTCGGTGTCCAAGTAACCCGCTAAAGGAAATATTTTCCGATAAATTTGGTTTCAATATAGAAATGATCAAATATAATTAAGAAAAAATATTGAACGAAGATGAGCTTTTAACCGAAATATGAAAATTTTCACTTGACAAAAAATTTGAAGAAGAAATATCAAGCGGAAAGTTATTATTTTATCATGTCACAAATGTCAATCAACAAGGATTGAAATATTATATCTTCCTTGCGAATATATTATTCGCTGTAGGCAATGCAATACAAATTTACTCTTGGTGATGAACGACACAATGGCTGCCTTAAACTTATCATATCCAATCTGACAAAAAATCCAACTTTGCTTGTCGTCGTAGACCATGTCTGTTTGTCTGTTACAAATTCCAAAGAAAGAGTTAAAATTCTTTCTTGTTGATATGAAATGTCAATGTCACCCTGTGAATAATTTCTAACAGGTGAACTTGATAAACTTCTAAAAATACGGTTTGCTTAAGAGACAGATACAAATTATCAAACCTGACTTCAAAGTCAAACTTAACACTTTTATTATTGACTCACTAGATTCTTTTACACTGAAAAAACCGGAAATTCTTCTTAAGATAAGAGTGAAACGAGCAGAACAAAATGTTTACAAAAGGAAGGTGGGATAAATAATCACATATTCTGCAAAACTGTGGTATTATTACAAGGCTGGCATCTTGGTGGACGCGGATAAAATTCAGCTCTTCAAAAAAATATGAATTTTAGCCTGTCATTTCCGTATATTTGATATTTACCTTTTTTGTGAATTAAACAAACTTCTGATAAAGATACGAAAATGTCGTGGTCAACAAAATTACTAGTCTCTAAATTTGGAATGTTTTCACAAATCAAAATTTCAAGTGCCTCAAAGGGAAAGTCTATGGACCCTGAAATAGGATGGGCTCGATGTCAATATACAATAACTCTGTATCTTCACTAGTTTTATATATATCATAGGTGGCCAAACTGCGGCTCTTCAACATGTTTTATGCAGCTCCTTAGAGTCGCAGAAAATTCATCGGTTTTTAAAATTTAATTTTTTCTGAAATTAGGAACAATTTCATTTATGAGTATGAATGAACTGGACATAATATTGTCATCTAATAGTATACCTCGAACCGACTCGTAAGCGTTGCAACCGATGATGGATCTGCGATGTTAGGTAAAAATATAGGTCTTGTTGATCTTTTAAAAAGTGATCCGAGAATACCTGATTTTATATCTGTTCATTGTTTTATTCACCGTAAACTTTCAATAGCCAAATATTTTAAGTATGGCAATGTTATGAAAACAGTTCTTAAGGTTGTTAATTATATTCGAACAAACTCAAAAAATTATAGACAATTTAAAAATTTTCTTGAAGAATTATAATTTGATGACCATCATAATGAGTTGCCGTTCTATTCTATTGTGAGATGGTTATCTACATATAATGTATTAAGACATTTCTGTGATTTAATTGGCCCAATCATGAATTTTCTTAAGAAAAGTAAAACTTTTATCCACAGTTGAAAGACACTTACTGGCTACAAGATTTAATGTTCTTAAATGATATTATGGAACATCTACAATCACTCAATTTAAAATTACAAGGAAAGAAAAACTCTATCGTTGATCTCTCCCAGGCGATTTTTAACCTTGAAAGAAAATTAAAACTGTTCAAAAATGATTTAATTTCGAAAAATTTCAGTCATTTTCCCAGATTGAAAAATGTCTTCACAAATCGAAGATACAAAACTTGAAGAGTATATAGTTGATTTTGCATTGAGATTTGAAGATTTAAGAAAATTCAAATTATGCATCGATTTTTTGGTGAATCTATTTGAAATTGATGTAATCAACGTAGGATTTTTTATTATACAAAGTATTTTACCTATAACAACTACTGCAGAATTATAATTGATTGACATGCAGGAAGACCTTGGATTAAAAATGAATCATATATCGATAGTGTCTCTAGTAGAATTTTGGAAAATTGTTGCTGAATCTAAATACCCACATTTGAAAAAGACCGCCTTAAAGTTAATCTCAATGTTTGGCACGGCCTACTGTTGTGAATCTTTGTATTCTGCAATGAAGTATATTAAGTCAAAACATCGATCGAGGCTAATAAATGAACACTTATCCGAAGTTCTTCGCATTGCATTAACAAATTATAAGCCAGATTTTAAGAAATTTGCAGCCAAAATGCAATCCGAAAAAAGAAACATTTGATAGTGAATAATAAATAAATTTTGAAATGATTGATTGGTTAAAAAACTTTTTATGTAAAAATAAACTTTGTATTTTTTATTTTTGCCAAGTTGTGGTTCTCCATAATTTAAGTTTATGGTTTTTGGTTCTTATATAATATATATATATATAAATTTATTAACACATTAACCTTTTCATTACTTTATTTTAAACTATATATTCAAGATCATGGGCGTCCGCAAGGGAGGCACTTGCCCCCGCCACTGGATTTTCCAAACCATTCTATTTTTCGATTAATTTAAACGCATTTTCATAGATGCTCTAAAACAATGTTGGAAAAACCCAAGATAAAAAAAATTAATAAAGAAATTTAATTTAAAAGGGCTTCCTGTTTGTTTTTAATGTTAAACACTGTTTTTTATTTATTTCACTCAAATATTGATTTATAAATAAATTGATTAATAATGAAAATAATAGAGGAACTTATCGACAAATTGTAAAGCTTAATAATTAAAAATAAATCCTTCATTTTCTTATTTACTGATTGATTATTTTTAAATTCAAATTATGTATATTCATTTTCGACTATAGATCAATATTTTTTTCATTTTCTTTTGCATTTTTTGAAGTGTTTGTTGAACAATATTTTTTTACTTGAGAAAAAAAGATGAAAGGTTTGTGAGTTTTGATAAAGGAGTATAGAGCTAAATGCAGCACAGGTAAAATGCCGAAGAGTTTTTAAGACCATTATTTCTCAAAGTGAGAAATAGGCAGAACAATTAAACATCCAGTTGACAATTCCCAGGCAATGTAAGAGGCAAACATACCGTTCAAATAATGGTGGTTCAACTGTTGAAGAATACTTTCGAAGATCTGTCTTTATACCACACTTGGATTCAATCATCTCATCGTTTGAAAGCAGATTCAATAACAATAGCAAAATCAATTTTAGTCTATTTTCACTTCACCCAGCCGAAATGTTGAAACTTTCAAAAGATGAATTCAAAACACACACAGAAAACATCATTATGGAGTATCAAATTGAAATTTTTGATGCTGAGGCAAGCACTTGGTTTGAGATGTGGTCAATTAAAAAGTCGGATTTTGAAATCAAAAGTCGCGATAGAATGATGGATTTATTATAATTCAGAGACCTTTTTCCAGCTATTCGCAATGCAGTTTATTACAGTGAATTGCAACAAATAACAAAATATTACAGTACCTTGTAGCAAAGTTGTACAATTCTTTATCAAATTACAACAAAGAAATAACAAATTTCAAGGTTTCTTGTGCTTTGTGAAAACAAGATTTTTAGATTCACTGATTTTAATTTTCCCTTTGATAACTTTAACTAAAATATTTAATAAATCATCAATAACAAAATATTGGAATTATTGTAATTCTTTTCAGCTCGGTGCTTTGAGATATGCAGTAAAAAAGGGAAAACTTTGATGATTTTTGAACGTATAAACAGATGTTACATGTTTTTGTTCGATTTTGGTTTTAAATTATGTGAAATGATATTTAAGTGTGGAAAGTCTATGATAATAAGCTTTTTCGAAGGAGTGTGACTGATTTTAGGTGGAATTGGATTTATTTTTTCAATATTTTTTTAAGTTTTATCAATTTGGGTTTTGACATTAATTTTGTCAACTTTTGTTTAACCCGTGCTTTTAGAAACATGGTTAATTATTTAGTTTATTTCAGTTGTGTTTATTAACCATGACTCCTTCTTTATTAAAAAGATCTGTTCTAACTCATAATTTATATTTTACATTGTTTATTGAAATCGAGAAAAATATAACCATGTAGGTTTTTGGTTACATCTTAAAATGCATTGATTAAAAACTTTTATTATTTGGATATGCTTGCCTTGAAAGAAAATAGTAGCATCCCTCGAAGTTTTGAATACTACTAAATATTTGACATTCAAATTATGTGTTTGATGAGTTCAACCTGATGCAAAAGATTTTGAGTTATAAAAATCACAGTTACATTAACATGTCTACAGATTTTTGTGAATAAATTATTAAAATCTTTTTCTTTATTACAATTAACATTAAATCAGTAACGAATTTATTGAGACGATTTAACCCTCAAACGGATGTTTGTATACAAAATGTGCACATTTAAGGTTTGATATGTTATCCTGTCTTATTTGTACAATATTTTACACTGAAATGATTTATAACCTTTATTAATGTCCTTGTAATTTTTGGAAAATTTTGGAATTTGTAGTTGTAGCATTCTTGTGTACAATTTGTATACATGCTTATTTAACCTCTTCATTCTGAAAAATGTATTGACTGAAAATCTATCAATGATAAAAGCATGGAAAAAACGTTACTTGCAACATTGAAGAAAGAATAATTCCTGTTATTAAGGATATTATTTGTTATTAATTATAAACTGTAATTGTAAATGTTTGTACTGAGGAAATTTGCAGAGCCCAGCAGAGTCTCCATTAAAAAATACTGTCTCGGGACAGCTGGAGTGATTGTGTGTTGATTAAAATGGTGTGATAGATATAAAATATAATAAATAAAATATAACAAACTAATTTTACTTTTATAACGTTTATTTAACACAAAAAAAATATAAACCTTCTTTTGGTAGATGTGAGCCTCTTACGCCACCATTAGTTACAGCTCACTGGTTAGCAACAGAGACCCCTTACCCCAACCCCCCTTTCAAGGTCAAGTCGCGATTATTAATTTTCACGATAATTTATTATTGATTGTCGCGATTATTGATTTAAGAATTTTTTATTTTTAGATTTAAAGTGCATTTATTGGTTTTTAAGTGCAAAATTTTCAAAATAGATATTCAAGTTTTGATTTAAATGTGTAATTATTGATTAAAAAGTGAATTTTTACTTTTTTGTTTTATCTCATTGTAGCGCGGGAGTTTGAGATTTTCAAAATATTATTTCGACTAAAATATAGAGGACAACGTCACCTATATCTTTGCTTGACCCCAACATTTTTGTATCTCTTCAAGATTTTGCTCGCGAAAAATTAAAATTTTTCAAATAGAAAAATTTTACAAGAGAAAGAATGTTTGGAAATATTTGGGAATTTCTTTATTTGTAAAATATGGAGAGTTACAAGCCCTTCAACTTTACTGACCACGACTTGTTCAAATATTTATTGGAAAATGATCAAAAATATAAATAAAAAAATAAATAAATAAATATAAACCTTTTTACAGGTAAATTGCCAAGTCTCCTGGAAATAATTGAGAACAAACAAATTAATTTTTAGCTTTCGTATTCAGGTGATTGAAGCTTTCTTCTTTCGTCGATATATTTTGGTTTATTCCAAATTTTAATTCGTATTGTAAATTTTTTTAAAGATTATTTGTTTTGCTATAGTGATTTATATAGTAATATAATTCTATATAGTCTTATTATATTTTTTTTTAAAAAAGTTAAAAAGTTAACACCACACTACAAGTCCTATGCTTTGCCATTATGTATATCTATTTCTCTGTTGAGGACTTCATAAAAATCTGAATAAAAAGCACTCAAGATAATGTAAAAGTTAAGTAAGTGAGTTATTAACTTTTGTAAAAATGACGCGATACTTTGTTTGAGTGTGTGGCAGATGCTTAAAGTCATTTTTCAAAGAGTGCCACCAAATAACCTTCAGTTTAATAGATTTTACCATATTACTGTGAAAATTCATTTATACATTAACAATATTTTACATATTGATATAGTAAATAAGTTACCACTTGTTGAGGATACCTAAATGATAAATGACATAATAAATAAATAAATTACATGGGGGAAGATCGTCATGACAAACGGGACTATCTATGGGAACTCAGAAAAGAAAACGGAAGTAAAATGAAATAAAAAATGAAAAAGATGAATCAAATAACAGAAATCAAACAAGAAATTAAAACAAAGATCATTGTTCATTAAGAAGTACAAATGAATTTCAAATTCCAGAAAAACAAAATATGGGAAAAAGCCGTATCTTGACAGCTTGTCAAAGATAGCGAAATTGCCGGGAGAAGGCGGCTTAACAAAAAAGAAAAATGGAAAAATATCTCGACATCTGTCAGAGATAAGACTGACGTAGCGGGGAATACAGAGGATAATGAAAATGGAAAGCAAAATCTGTCTCTAGTGCCACAAATGAAACGGAATATTGACCGAACAGTTGACCGAAATATCAGAACAAAATTAAGAAAAGTAGGAACAAAATTAGAAACAAAATTAGATAACGTCGGACGAAACGTTGTTGGAGAAACGATTTGTGGAAAATAATTGTAAAGAAAATAAATGTGAAGAAAATAATTGTGAAGAATAATTATTGGAGAAGATTTGAAGAAAAGAATTAGTTGAAAAATTAAACGAAAAGAAGTTACTTGAGTATTTGAATGAAGTTGTGAAGAAGGTCAAAGAAAACAACCAAGCTCAGAGTCGCAGTTGATAAGCCAATCAGTAATAAAGATCTTTCAATCCGATGTTATACACAAGTGCTATTCCTCACTGAGTGTTGTAATAAGCATAGTATAGTCACCAAGCAGAGTGTTGAATTGATTGTCGGTGTAAAGTAAAAGTTATTTGTGATTATCAAAAAAAAATTCTGTTGTCAAGTGTTATTTGTGAATCAGTCAAAGACACGCTTGTAGTCAGAGTAAACATTTAATTTTATCACCAACCCAATAACCCAACATATTTATGACAATGTTGGATTTGAAAGAAACCTTAGTTATTCAAAATGGGCTTATTATGCTATTTGTATTGTAAATTGTATTTCTTATCAAAATGACTTAGAAATTATTTTAAAGCAGGAAGGTGGGGATTGAGACTGGCTTCGACAGCTCACATTTAACTACTAAAGGTCAAAGTTTAAAAATAATTTTGAACCCAAAAAAATTAGCTTTTTTAAAATTTTAAAACTTGATATCAGTAGAAAATTAAATTTCCAATCGTTTAGGTTTTTTCCGCAAATCACTCCTTCATCGTCAAAATTCTCTACAGATACAAAGCTTTTAAAAAATTTTTATTTAGTTATTGTTGAGGATACCTAAATAATAATTCATGAAGAAATAAATAAAATTACCTGGGGGAAGATCGCCATGACAAACGGGACGATCTACAGAGACTCAGAAAAAAACGGAAGTGAAAAGAAATCAAAAATGAGAAAGAGAAAGGAAATAAAGTTATCAAACAGAAAAATAAAATCAGGTCATACTAATTAATTAGTACAAGAAGGAAAAAGGAATTTTTGAAATCAGGGAAAAAGGAAAACAACAATATCCTTATCTCGACAGCTTGCGAGTGATAATAGAATTGATGGAGAGAAGGCGGCCAAACAAGAAAGGAAAAAGGAAAAAAACACTTGACAGCTGTCAGAGATAAAAATGGGACAGTCGGGAAAGCAGGAGAATGAAAGTGGAAAAACACTCGATATCTGGAGTGCCACAAGAGAAGCAAAACTATATAAGGAAAACTGGTGAACATGAAATTAGAACAAAAAGGGGAACGAAAGAGAACGACAATTTAGGAGGGAAATTAGAAACGATTTGAGAGACAATTTGGAAGACGAATTGAGATACGATTTGAGAAAATAATTATTGAGAAAATCAGACGTTGGACAAACGTTTGTTGGATAAACGATTTGTGGAAAATATTGTAAAGAAAACGATTGTGGAGAATAATTATTGAGAAGAGTGAAGAAAGAATTAGTGGAAACGAAAACAAAAAGAGTTACTAGAGTATGTGAATAAATTTGTGAAGAAGGTCAAAGAAAACAACCAGCTCAAAGTCCCAGTTATAAACCAATCAGTGATTTGTGATCCTTTAATCCGGTGTTTATACACAAGTGCTATTCCTCACCGAGTGTTGCAATAAGCACTGTATAGTCCCCAACAGAGTGTTGAATTTATTCTCGGTGTCAAGTGAAAGTTTATTTGTGATTAACAATAAAGATTTCTATTGTCAAGTGTTATTTTGAATTATATAAAGACACGCTTGGAGTCAGAGTAACATTAAATCTTATCACCAACTCAATAACCCAACATATTTGGTGACCCGACGTGATCAAAAGTTGGTGAAGAGTTGTGGAAAGAAATTTTGAAAAATAAAGTGTGGTAAATTGAAATTATTAAAGTGATTTTGGAAAGGTAAATTGTTTATTGTAATAATAATTTGAGATTTAGATTTTGTGAAATTTGAAAAGAATAATTTATTAAAGTGAACCGATATTTTTACGAAGCCAGAGTAAAAAGGAAGCTACAATGAGCAGTGAAGATTTACCAGTTTCAGTTATTAAAGAAAATAATGATTTTGCCAGTTGTCAAAGATTGGCAGTAGAGCATTATGGAGGAGATCCAATTACTTTTGTTGATTTTATGAGTGATTACTATATGTATGCAACGGCTTATGGATGGTATCAAGTATACATGATTCAAAGATTACCCTTATATCTTAAAGGAGCTGCTAGAGAGGTTTGGCAACAATCGACAGGAAAACATCGGCAATGATTGGGCCAAATTAAAAGATGCATTGGCTGCTAAACTTATTGGAGGAGATATTAAGAGATTAATGCGTCAAAAATATTTACAATAGAGTTCAAAATCCAAATGAAACAGTGAGCAAATTTGCATATCATTTATTGACCTTGCCAGCAAATCCTTTGAAGAAGATTCGAAACAACCAGGATTAGCCCAACAGATGCAGGAACTGATTCAAGATCAATTTTTGTCCGGAGTAAACAAAGAAATAAAAACGGCATTATGTTTTGTAGAGTATGACAATTTCGATGAACTAGTTAAAAAGCAATGAAAATCGAATTGAATCTAAAGAGCTCTAAAAGTAAATCTGAGGTATTTGCAATAATGCCAGTACAAAGAGAGAGATCAGTAACCCCAACCCATGACAATTGGGAATCAGGAAATAGATTTCAACGATCAAAGAGCCCATCACCCAAATGGAGAAACGATAATAATAATATGAACAGAGCAAGCCAAAATTCACCAGGCACTGAGAGAGCCAAAGTTATTCAGTGTGATATTTGTAAGAAAACTGGCCATTATACAAATCAGTGTTGGTTTAAAAATAATTCTGAAAGAGTACCCAGGAGATTGAGTCCCGATTGGCAAGAGATAATAGAGGAACGAATTTTCGGAGAACAATTCCTAATGTGAAGTCAAATTTTAATGAAGTACAATGTTATCGCTGTGGTAGAAAAGGACATGTTTCTAGAAATTGTTTTTCAAGATCAAGATCACCATCAATGTCACCATCACCACAAAGAGATAATGTGAACTTAATGGACAAATTCAATGTCATTTATGCAAAATTACGGGCATATTGCAAGATCTTGTCCCAGGAATTCCGATAAATTTCAAAGACCAATTTTGAAACGAACGATTAGATTTCAGGATGAAAACCAATCAAAGAATAATGTTGCTTATGTTCAGAAAGATAAATTTAGAGAAAAAATTGAGAACGATGTCAAACAATTGAATCAAAAATTGAATAAATTGATGGCGAAATTTGAATCAGATGAAGAAACAGATTCTCATATGATGACAAGACAAAAATTGAAGACAGATGAATCAAAACTTGATGATGTTACAAGAAACCGAGTTTAAAACGGATATGCAAAGTGAAAAGAGTACAATACTTATTGCTAAGGTCAGAAAATTAGTAACAGAACCTGATGCGAATTCTCAGAAATTGACAGAAGCATTGATGAAGCTAACGGAAATACCGTTGAGTTTAACCAAAATTAAAACTGTTATTAAACTTTGTACTGAATGTTATGCAGCAAGTGTGGAAAAGCGAGATGTATTTGAAAAGTATATGAAGAATTTGGCCAAACTCTACGAAAATCAAATGGTTAGACCCGATATTTATTAAAACAAATACATTAGACGGCACCAAATCCGAGTATCAAGTTGAAGCATACGGAAAAATTAGCGAGTTGAAAAGAGAAATAATGCACAAATGTGAAGTTTGGGCAGTAGAACTTAACTTTATGGCCGAGTGTTGGAAGACGACGAATTTTTGATAGATTGTGGATTAATCCCCGTGTTGAAAATGAGATACAAATAATAAGCATGATTGCCAATGAAAACCAGTCAAATATGATGTCGATAAAATTAAATTTGAATTAAATAAAGCATTGATCAAAGGAGATACAGGTGATATTATTGATAAATTAAATAATATTTTGAATTTAGAATATGAAGTGCAAGATAAATTAAAAATTTTAGATTGTGTCAGATCCTATGTAAATTCTGATAATAAATATAGTGAAATGATAAAAAAGCTTATTCGTAAATTTGGACAAGAATTTAGAGAAAAAGGAGTTTATATTGAGCCATTCGTAATAATGTTAAAAATAAATGATCAAGAAGTGGAATGTACCAACGAGCATTGGTGTACGAAAGTGAGTAAAATACGACGGAGAGCAGAAGAAATTATGGGCAGTGATGGAATAATTGTATTGACATACAAAGGTTTTGAGTTAGATGATGATGAGTACTTATTTGATTGTGGCTGTGTACCACGAAAATTTGATGAAAATGGATCTTTGGCGAATCAGGAAACGTTTATTAATGAGTTAGTTGCGATGAAACAATTTGAATTAAAGGAGGTAGAAGAAAGCTTTAAAATGGAATTACCAAACTGGGAAAATGAGATAATGAGTAATGATGATGAGATGCACGATGAACAAGAAATGAAAGAGATGAAATAGAAAATGAAACTGGAGAGATTATTGTTAAAAATGAGATGAAGACTGAAAAAGATGAAATAGAAAATGAAGCGGAGCAGATTATTGTTGAAAATGAAATGAGAACGGAAGTTAAAAATGAGGCATATATGACCAAGATGACGATTGATAATGACATTAAAGAAAAACAATGCAGAAATTTGTATGAAATAAGATGTAAAATAATACAGAAATTCAAGAGGAGAAAGATCAGAAAGACTCAAAGGAAACTGAGAAAATTGTACGTGCTCTAGTAAACGAATTATATGGTAAATCAACAGAGAGAATACAAGTTGAGAAATATGTGAGAAAAATCGCAAAGAAAATTAAAAAGAGATTCTGTGTAGTGTTAAAACAAGCAAAAGAAAGTATGGAGTTTTGTGATGATAATGTAATAACTGAGATGATGACAAGGAAAATGGATAGAGATATGGTATTAACAATTATGAGCTATATTTTGTTAGAGATCGGCACATATGATTGCTCAGAAATGGAAAAACGAGAGGAAATAATTAAAACGGCAAGTAAAGCTTTACACAAACATGTTGGCAAATGGATAAAAGAGAATGGAGGTTGGGAAAAGCTGATTAAACAAAAGATGAAACCAGTTGTGGAATTGAGAGAAAATTATGAAGGGGTCTTGAAACAAAAAACCATGAAATTTCCATTTTTAATGTTCATGATTATGATATTATGTGCAATTATAACTCAAACGACGTCTTTAATCGCTTACGACTGTTCTCAAACAAAAATGGGAAAGGTATATTCGATGGTAGATGTGACAGAATGTCCAGATGCACATCCACTGAGTCTAATAGTGGAAAAGGATGTAAAATACTATGTATATCAAGAGTCTGGATTTAGACATGCCACGGTGAGAGAGTGTATTGTGAAAAGAACAAGTTTTGTATTCTACTGTGGCAAATGGAGTCACACATCATTAATAAAAATGTATGCAATACCAAGGCCAGTTGATGTAAATCCAGAAAATTGCATGGCTGCATTCCAGACCGGAGAATTGAAAATAAGTCCCGAAATTAAATTGAAGGCTAAATTGAATCATGCAATACGAGAAACGATTATTGAAAAAGGGGTGATAAAGGCCAATGGTGATTGTGAAGGCGAACCATACAAAATGAATGGGCAAATTATTGACAAAGTTGTTGTGATGGAGGAATATTTAACAGAATTGCGAGAATTTAAAGGAGCTTTTGACGATGATACAGGCAAATTACAAACTCATCCATTCTGTAATATGAAACAGACCAGTTGTCAAACAGGAGAATCGATTTTGGTATATGAAGTAAAGACAAATTTGTGTAATTTGATACATTTGAAATCAATGAGTTTCAATGAAATGAGTGGCGAACAGTTGAGAGATAGACCGGAAAGTTTGAACGTGGAAGCCAAGCCGGATATGACAGTTAAAATTACGCAATTGAGAAAGAGAAAAACTCCAGTAGTTCTGATGTCAACTTTATTGGACGATGGGATGAGATTCATACGAAAACGAGTAGTGGATAAGTGCGGTCAAACGGTGTATGAGACGAATTATAAAGGGATTTATGTGTCCAAAAAAAAGAGTCGAGGAAGCTCAAATTAAAATACATAGTACAGATATTAAATTGACAAATTATTTCAATAACAAAATAGATTATCTATTCCATTACAGCCAAAGCATTGTGGAAAATATTTATCGAGAAATGATATTAAACGATTGTAAATTAAACAAAGAAATATTACGAAATAGAATGGCGATGGCGGTCACAAATCCGAATTTAGTAGCACCTATGTTAATATCGGAAAACGGTGTATTTGCAAGGATATTTGGTGAAGCGTTGTATAGCTATAAATGCAATGAAATTTCCGTACAAATTATAAAACACGAACAATGCACAAATGAATTACCAGTGAGTATCAATGGTAAACTCAGATTTATGGAACCAATAACTCGGATATTGTTAGAGGAAGACGTAAAACCAAAGGTTTTAAAATGCAACAGATTACTCGCACCATTATATCGATTAACATCAGATTCATGGATATCGTTACCAGATCACAAAGGAGTAAAAACTCCAGAAAAGCTCGAATTAACAAAGCTTGAGTATTTAATAAATTTCACATCATTGGATAAATTAGCACAAACCGGATTGTATTCTCAAGAAGATGTTGAAGAAGCTAGAATGAATTTGTTATTTCCATCGAAAAAGGAACGAGTAATAACTGAAATGATTGATACTATACTACCAGGAGGTGAAGGAAAAGTAAACTATGATTATCTATTAACACCAGATCATTATAAAAAGGCAACGTATAATACGATGAAAAAGATATGGGGAAAATTTATGTTTTTAGGACAAGCGTGTGCGGGATTGATTGGAATTTATGTTATGATAGTGATGACAAAGGTAATAATATCTCAAATATTAACTACACACCAATTATATGTTATATCTGGTTGGTCATGGAAATTGATTATTGGATGCATACCGTTCTTGGCCAGATTTCTGATTACCAAGCATCAATACAAAGAAATGGGGAAAGTAAAATCACGACTAACTAACAATAAAAGAAATATTGATTCAAGTTCGAGTAATGGAAGTGGATATGGGGATAATGATAATGATAAACCAAGAGTACCCCCTATGTATTATTATAAAAATAAAACAAAAATAAATGATATAAAGGAAAAATCTAAATCTATGAGTTTATTACATACAGTACCACAGGCGAGTGGAACAGACACTTTCAGCCGATTATGTATTCCAAAAACTTTTATTCCAACAGCACCAATATATCCAGTGGAAAAACTAAAGGAAATGAGGCCAATTGAGAATATTGAATTAACAAATGAGCAAATTATACCGACAAGTGCAGAAATTGAAAGGAGAAATATGCTGGGATTACCAGGAAATTATGCGCTAATGACAGTCGGAAACAGAGGCAGACAACCAAGAATATGGGTACAAGTAAATAAACATAGAGTTGAAGCATTATTAGACTCAGGTTCGAGTAATACGATATTATCAGACGAAGTGTTGAATTCAGATGAGAAAGCACAAATAAGAAGTACAGAAGAAGTGGTACGATCAATGACAAAAAACAAACTAAATATTATTGGGCAAATTAGAGTCAAGTTCAATATTGGAAATCAGGAAATTGCTCATGATGTTCTAATAATGCAAAATTGTCCAGTGGAATGCTTAGTGGGTATGGATGTTTTAGCACAGCTAGAAGGAGTTTGTCTTGATTTAAAAACGGGAAATTTGATTATGGGAGAAACGGGGAAAGCCATTCATGAAACAGGAGACGTGTTTCTAAACCAAACATTAAGAGTTCCACCTCAAAGTGAAGTTATTTGTTATGTGAATACAATGGGAGTTCCAGATGATGAATTTATATTTCAACCAAGTGAAACATTAATCGAAAAGTATGATATCCCCATGTGCGACGAACTAGTGAAAGTCCAAGACCAATTAATTCCTGTTTATATTACCAACAATAATGATAAAGAAATAGCATTAAGACCAAAAACGAAGTTGGGAAAGTTGACAAAAATCTTAAAAATGGACAATAAAAGATTACCAAAAAATATAAAAATATACAAAGAACCTCAAGTAAACAGTAAAGATTTGACCCAAGAACAAATACAAACATTTATGAGATTATTGAGAAAATATCAAGACGTCTTTGCAAAACATGAATATGATCTAGGAGTTACTCATGTAATTGAGCACGAAATTCCATTAATGGATGAAACTCCAATTAAACTACGACCATACAGAATTCCTTATGCACATCAAGAGGAAAGTGATAGACAAATAAAGGCTATGAAGGATTTCAACATCATCAGAGATAGTTTTTCACCATTTTCATCATCCATTGTTGTTGTTAAGAAAAAAGACGGCGAAATAAGATTTTGTATCGATTATCGGAAATTGAACCAAGTTACAAGAAAGGATACATATCCAATCCCAGTTCCTCAGGAAATGTTCGACAAAATGGGAGAAGCTCAATATTTTACTGTTATTGATTTAAATAAAGGGTATAATCAATTCAAAGTTAAAGAATCAGATAAAGGAAAAACAGCATTCTCAGATGGAAAAGGTTTGTATGAATTTAATGTTTTACCATTTGGTTTGACAGGTGCACCAGCAACATTTCAAAGAGGAATGAATTTTGTACTGAGAGATATCCCACATGCTTTAGTGTACATAGATGATATTATAATATTTTCAAGTGACTTTGAGGAGCATATGAGAGATGTGGAGACAGTATTTAAACGGCTTAGAGAAGCAAGTCTCAAAATAAAACCATCAAAGTGTGAATGGGGTAAGTCAGAGGTAGTATATGTTGGACATATTATCTCACGGAGGGGTTTACAACCAAATCCAGATAATGTTAAGAAAATCCAAGATTATCCTATTCCAAAAAATGTTGATGACGTCAGACAGTTTCTAGGGTTAGCAAGTTATTATAGAAAATTTATTAGAAACTTTGCACATATTGCTCAACCATTAACAATGTTATTAAAGAAAACTCTTAAATTTACGTGGAATAAAGCTCAACAAGATGCTTTCGAAATTCTCAAACAAAAACTTATAATTAATCCAATATTGCGATGCCCAGATTTTACAAAGATGTTCATATTAATGACAGATGCAAGTGGTTTTGCATTAGGGGCAGTGTTGGGGCAAAAAGTAGAAGGAGAAAAGGATCATGTCATTGCATATGCTAGCCGATCACTGAAGCCCCATGAGAAAAATTATTCAACAATTGAAAAAGAAACTTTAGCTTTGGTATATGGGATAACAACATTTCGACAATATCTAGTGGGTCGGAAATTTATTGTTTATACAGATCATAATCCGTTACAATGGTTAATGAAACATCGAGATGCAGCAAGCAAATTGATAAGGTGGTCTATAGCCTTACAAGAATATGATTTTGAAATAAAATACAGAACAGGAAAATCAAACGCTAACGCAGATGCATTGTCAAGGATCTCAAATGAGGAAATTAGTGTTGACCAGGAAGAAATAAGTTTGAGAGATACAGTATTCGCAGTAATCAAAGCAGCAAACAATATGTCAGAGCTGCAACGAGATCAGGAAATGGATGATGAACTAAAACAAATAATCAAACATACAGTGATAATGAAAAAGGACAGTGAATTGAAACAATTAATTGAGGAAAAACATAAATATGTAATTCACAAGGGTATATTAAAGTGTATTAAAGGTGATGAACTATTAATAGTTGTTCCAACTAAGCATCGAAATACGTTATTGTTACAATATCATGATGGAGCATTGGGTGGACATTTATCAGCAAGAAAAACAATGTCACGATTAAAACTAAAGTATTTTTGGAATACAATGGATCAAGATGTAAAGCATTGGTGTAATACGTGCAAAATTTGTCTAACTCGAAAGAATACAGGAAAGAAAATAAAAGTCCCACTAAAACCAATGCCAATACCAGCAGCGCCAATGGAATTTTCAGCAATGGATATTATCGGGCCCTTACCCGAAACTACAAATGGAAATAAATATATTATTGTATTTGTGATTATTTAACAAAATGGCCAGAGGCGTACGCAATACCAAATCAAAAAGCTGAAACAGTTGCTCAAATATTTGTCGAAAAGATTATATTCAGATATGGTGCTCCAAAGAAATTGTTAACAGATCAAGGAACAAATTTTCAAAGTGATTTATTTAAATCTATTACCGAATTATTTGGTGTTTATAAATTAAATACATCACCATATCACCCGCAAACAGACGGGCTAGTAGAAAGATTTAATGGTACTTTAATCAATATGATCTCATCGTATGTAAATCGGAAACAAAAAGATTGGGACTTATTTATCAAACCATGTCTGTTTGCCTATCGAAATGCAGTTAACGAGAGCACGGGTGAAACACCTTTTTATTTAATGTATTTGAGACGAAACAATATGCCAATTGACCTGAAATTTCAACCCCCAACGTCTCAATACATGGACGTTCCAAATTATAAAGTAATAATGCAAGAACGATTACAATCTGCATGGACTCGTGCGGGGTTAAAAATTAAGTATCGTCAAGAGCAATATAAAGAAAACTATGACAAAAAGACGCATGAGCACGGAATAAAAATCGGAGATTCAGTATATTTAAACAGGCCGGAGCCAGTAAAGGGCTTATCAATAAAATTACAAAGACCATTCAAGGGTCCATACACAGTGTGTGATGTTACACCAACTAATTTGAAGTTACGTCCAATGAATAACAAAAAAGCAGAAACAATTATAGTTCATGCCAATCGATGTAAGAAAGTATCCGAAATAGAGTATCAATTACGATCAAAACAAAAGAAACTTAATGATGAAACAATTATTCAACAAAAATTTCAAAAAAACCCTACGCCATTGGGATATATGAACAGAGTTTTATTTATAACTACAGTCTTAATAAATGTCATAGCAAATGCAAGTGGAATAACAATGAATCTACCATATGCAGTAGAAAAAGTACCCTTATTGGATAAAATTTATATATATTCAACATTTACTAGTATTGTGTGGACATATCACTGTGAAATATCAGAACAAATAGAAGTTAGTAATTTATTGAACCCTTTCGAACCATTTGTTACGTTGAATTATGAGAAAAGCATATATGTAGCTCGTCGATTAACAACAAATTACAAATATCCTTGGACCATTAAACAATATACGCATCAAACAAATACTACTCAAAATATTTATAACCTTATACAAATTAACATTTGGACAAATGAATGGAGAAATTTAGCTGAAATTGAACCGATGATAAATGAAATTCACATATATTGGAAAGCGGAAGAGCAACAGAAAGTCAGAATTGTTTTTCAAAACATTACGATTGAAACATTAAATAAAAGAAAATCTTTTGTTAAATACAAAAATTTACAAGAAAATCTCACTTACAGTCTTTCAATACATTATTACGAGAAACTCATTCATGACAATGGGACGTATATGAATAATCAATGGATAGAAGTTCAGAGTCAATATGAAGCAGTACACTTGGTTAACGAAACTAATCGAGTTCAAATAAAAATTGAGAACAATGAAATAATTGTGTTACGCCAACCAGGCCTCAGACAAAGGGTAAATATTTTTGTAAATAATAAAATTCAGGTGGTGTTAGACGAATACCAACAAAGAGCAAAGTTGAGTACCTTGAACTCAGTACCTAATCCGAAACCAAGAAATTTCGTGATCAAAATTCAATATTGCAAGCAAAAAGCGAACTCAGATCAATGGCAAGTCACTTTCATTGAAAATAGACATATTCATCTTCCTCATACTCAACCCATTGGAGAAATAATAAGTGATCATAATCTAACATTATCCGTAAAACCCTCATGGTCAAAAAACGAAAGCTTTTCACTAAACTGTAAAGAAAAGTCATTTCATAACAATTGTGTCGAATTGCTATTCATATGTATCATTGTGGCAATACCAAGCGGTACCCTACTCATCTACATTGTTCTAATCTTGAGAAGTAATGACAATGACAATTCTATCTGCGACTATCAATATTCTGAGCCGCAGCGGTTAGAGACATGGGTGTAGTAAGATATGATTTCATTGCATGCTATTGATATCGTAGAGTATTTCTTTCTTTCATACCTTTTATAATTACATAAAAATGACTAATAGTGATCTTGTATTGTGATTATTCGTGATCTAAAATTATCATTCCTGTAATTTGATTGGTTAAACGATTGCACTACTGATGGGAGAGTTGGGATATAAGAGTATGGTTGTTTTCAGCGACTTGACAAAATTTTTAAAGAAGAAAACGAAGAAAAACAAAGAATATCAAATGGAGAAAATCAGCAGACCAGCGAAATTATACTCACAGTATCTTAGAGAAAAGAGAAGCCGAATAGAGAAGACATATGTAATCGAAGAAAATCTGAGAATCCCAAATTGGGCAAGAACAGGCAATGAGAAAATGAGGATATGTCTAATGGAGATCGAATGGAGATCAAGAATGAAAATAGCCGAATTGTTAGTGAGGAAAAATGATGAAAATTGGGAGATCCATGTATTTAAAGGAATAGTGGAAATCATTAACAATGAAGGAACCATAACCGGAACAATGCCAAACAATTCATCATGGAAAATTGATAAAGAAACATGGCATAAACGTATGCGAGCAGCGAATGGAACCGCGTGGTTAGTATTAGAATGCCGCAGTAAAATGCCCACAAGTAACGCGGTAGAAAGAATCATCTCAATAGAAGAAGAAAATACCTTGCTCCCGATTACTGAAGAAATGTTGAAACACCGAAAGTCATTCCTGAGAAAATATTTAACCACTGAAGAAATCCGAAAAAATATAATATTCATGGATGCCGAATATGGAGTAAGTGAGGACAATAGAATGATCCCACTAGCGGTATGCCTCATCGAATATACCGGGAAAATAATCTATAATGCTTTGATAACTCCGAGAGAAAAAATAAAAAACTATGTTACACAGGTTCACGGCATTACTGAAAAAATGTCTAGGAACCAAGAAGACCAATATGAGAGCCAAAGAAAAATTCAGGAACTAACAGCACGGAAAATATTGGTAGGACATGATCTACAAAATGAATTAAGGTATAGCGGAGTTAACCCAAATGATTTATGGGGAATTCGGGATCTAGCAGCAGCCCAAGCTCTAACAAAAAGGAAAATCACAAAGAATGGGCAATGGTACAAATTGTCGATAATTGCTCAAGAAATATGCCAAATATCAATGCAAAAGGGAACGCACTCGGCGAGAGAAGATACGGATGCAGTGAGACGAGTTTATCTGGCATTGGAAAGCGATTGGGAGGATGATATAAAAGTGCCAACACGGATATCTCACTCCCTACAAGAGTATAGAACTCGCCAACTAATGATGAATCAAAAAAGGGAATATAGTAAACTCAAAATCCCAGAAAAACCACAAGAGGAAAAAGCTGTGGAAATGCAAGAGATGGAAATAAATCTTCATTCCATCGAATCAATGAAAACCATCAAGAGATATAAAGTAACGATAACGATGGAAGAGGAATTAAAAATGGCGGGAAAAATGGAGCCTCGTATAAAAAGAATGGCAAAACGAAGACTCAAAGATATGGAAACCCAAACAGTAACTGCGGAAACTTCGGTGGAAAATACAATTATCATCTACGGAGAAGAATGGAAGCTCAAAAAAATTTTAGCCACCTATCAAAGAGAAGATGAAAAGATAAAAATTACAAAGTTACCCGACAGAAGATGAATAATTGTAATAAATAAATAAAATTTATTATTCGTAATTACTTTATTTTTTGTGTGTGCCCTAAAAAAAAAAAAAAAATCTTTTAGATAATAAAATAATAAAATAGCAAAGGCAACAAAAAAAAAATTAATTAAATCATAAATATAAGTTGAAAAATTTAATAATATAATATTGTAGAGTGTAATAAAAATTTCAATACTAATACAGTTGTAGTAAGAACCTTACGGGAGATACTCAAATAAATAAAAATGAATGAATAAATATATGTAATACGGAATTAATAAAAAGGCCTTGAAGTTTCCAGATCACGAACTTCGGGATCTGAAGACTTCATGGCAAAATTACCTCGCCGCCTGCAGCATGGCGTAACCAGCGTGCGAGGTAATTTGGAAAAGACAAGATAAATAATAAACCCTAT